>AWWV01011155.1:90000-93206 GCA_001974805.1 Corchorus capsularis
AGATTCATCTAACTAATTAAATGTCTCCCCCTATGCCTACGAGATAACAGGTTAGTAAATAGCTTCCCCAACTTGCATAATGTAACTAAAATTAATTAAATTTCTAATCTACTTTTCGTAACACATTGATGAGTTATGTCAGAAAGCAATTCAAGACGATGTCAATAAATTACTACTACTATTCTTACACTTTTAAGTTGACTTCTTGTTGCCTTGCACTTGCAGGATTCTCTCGTCTCGGTCGATATATATATATTAAAAAAAAAAAGAGTTTGGGCTTGAGAGTTGAGACCTCAAACTCGAACACAGCCATAATTGGACCAAATGTCTACAAGTATATGTAATGTAAACTTTGATTTATTCTGTCGTTTAATGAAGAGATTTGTGGTTCATTTTGCTATGTTAATTAAGACATGAAAAAACCAACTATCAAACCATGCATGTAATTACAATTTTTGTAATGAATAACAGTTGGAACTGGACCTTACCCTATATTCCGAGGAAGAAAATTCGAGCTGCCGAATACCTGTTGGGTGGCGACCATTCTGACTTTCTGAGACTTGCATATGAAGTTGATTATCCAGGCCCAGCCCAAATGTTGGGCTTCTGCCAGTATCTTGTGTTAAATTTTTTTTTTTTTTAAAGGTTAAAAATCAAAGCACCAACATATAAAAGGGGGCGTTCCGAGAATCGAACTCGGGACCTCTCGCACCCAAAGCGAGAATCATACCACTAGACCAAACGCCCAATTGTGGTGAATTCTTTATCAACTAGAATATGTTTAGTTACGTAGTTTTATGTATACATCAGTAAGCAAGAATTATCAGTTGCATGACTTTAGAGCTAAGTTTGCAATGATATCTTTAACCTTGTGACATTGCTTTGTATATATCTCTTTCATGCTATATTCCTGCTGTTGACTTGAAAATAAAGGATAAAAACAGGGAAAAAAATTACAGAAATTATAGCAAAAAAGAGTTCCCAAGTTCTTCTATTCCTTACTCCAATGGTTTCCATGATTCACCTCCTTTTTCAAAACAGACTGATACCTGAGATTGGGATTGTATAGAAAAAGTAAGGTATAACCAAAACTCCATTATAGAACATATTTTAATGAAGATATAGCTAATAGGAATTTATATTGAGTAGGGTTGAAGTTTTTTTTTCTTCTAAATTGTGTTTGGATTTTTACTAGTGATTAGAAGTGATTAATCACCAAACTGTAAAAGAAGCTAGGGTCTTTAAGATGTATGATGAGTATTGTATACCAAATTATAGTAAAATAAAAGATTATGTATCTTAAAAAGATCACTTTCCCTCTGATCATGAAATGATGTGATGCAGGGCCAATTCATAAACATCTGAAATGCCATTAATCATGATGAAAATTTTTTATTTATGTATAAAAGCAGTAAATAAAGAAAGAAACCAACCAGGAATCCAGCTGGCCTTTTCATGATTAAATTCTTGCTACTCAAAAACCTTAGGTCCACCATTACCTTTGAGCAAAAAGCAACAGATTAAAGGGAAAGAAGAAAAGAAAACTGCATTGTTGATCCCAAAAAAAAAAAAATCATCTACCTAAAAATATATCAACATGAGTTTCCAACTCTCTTTTTCACTTTTACTTTAATTCATTTGATTACTTCAACATGCAACAACTTTCATTAATTAGCTTATGATCTTGACTAATACTACATTTTTGTGGGAATCCAATTTGGCATCTTTGCTCTTTGGTGGTTACACTTGCATTGTTTTGTTAATCTTATCTATCTATAATTAACCATTTATTAACAACAAAAATGAAACTAACTTTACTAAAAATAAAAACCCTTTTGACTAGGATAAGCAAAATGATAAATCCTTCAACTAAGTTATGATTACAAAGATAATTTCAGTAACACACATGACAATTCTAATTATTTAGTAATATTGTAAAGATAAGCAATCAACATTAATGTTAGTTAATTAGCAAATTAACAGTTCAAGTATTGCTAATTTCATCATCTTACCATTTACCAACATGACTACCCTCATTAACAACTCAAATTACTTGTTTTTACATATAAACAAAATATAATATGAGGTAATTAAGGCCAATTTTTCTTATTGGGGATCAAAATTATAGAGTTAAGAAATAAAAAAAGAAAATACAGATTGAAATGTAAAGAATAGAGGGTTGGATGGTAGGGAAATTGCTTTAAAAACGGACAAAAATGATAGCAAAAGTGGGAAGCCAGGTCATTTCCTATCAATCTCATTCTATAAATTTACTTTTTGTGTTGTCCACAATTCACTGTCTGGCACCCTCCTTTCCATCTTCTTTCTAAATTTTCCCCTCTGGTTTGTTCTTCTTACCACTTTGATACCTATTAATAGACCATTTCTGGGGATCAAAGGAATCAAATTGAAGAACAAGGAGAGGAAAAAAGAGGGAGAAAAAGGAGGCTGTTAGAAATATTACTCTCTTTTGCTCTTCTAAAAGGTTTGTGAGTTGACATATTGGCTTTGGGAGACAAAAGACAATGGCCACATTTGCAGGGACTCAACAAAAATGCATGGCATGCGACAAAACTGTTTACTTGGTTGATAAGTTAACAGCCGATAACCGGGTTTTCCATAAAGCTTGTTTCAGATGCCACCATTGCAAGGGTACTCTCAAGGTAACATTTTTGTCTTTAAATTTATTGAATCAAATTTAAGTTGTTGCATCCAAGCATTTGATTCAATAGTTGATGCATGATCCCTTTAAGTAGGGTTAAAATGCCGAAAATCCGTTGTCCTTAATTAATCAAGAAAAAAAAAGTTGTTACATTGTTGGCATATATCCATAAGAAATTATATTAGATTTGTTATGATCAGGTAGAAAAAAAGGGGTAAATTTAGAGGGTAGATATAATAAGATCCTATAATTAATATTTTGAAGATGCTAATTAAATGTGTAAATTTTGCAGCTAAGCAACTACAACTCTTTTGAAGGGGTGCTATACTGCAGGCCACACTATGATCAACTCTTCAAGAGAACTGGCAGTCTGGACAAGAGTTTTGAAGGTAATTAACAACAAAATGCAAAAAATCTGTTTAAATTATTACTATACAGATCAGTCTGAAATAAAAAAGGGTCTGCTCTAATTTCTGTTTCAATATTATTCTTTTCAGGAACACCAAAGATTGTCAAACCTGAAAAAACCATAGAAAGTGAGGTA
>AWWV01011156.1:0-68985 GCA_001974805.1 Corchorus capsularis
AAAAAAAAAAAAAAAGGATAGGCAACCATGAACCTTGAGTTGGAGTTGGGACTTATTGGAATTTTTTTTTTTGGCGGTAGGACTTATTGGATTTTAGTAGAGATTAATGTTTGTATGTACTAGCATATAGTACATACAAAAAAAAGTTCAATTAAAGCATTTTATTGTACCAAAAAAAATTAAAGCATTTTAATGATAAAATGACAAAAATACCTAATATCAATCCAACTTTAAAATCCAGGTCAGTAGTATTAGGCGTTATTGCCAACTATTGCCATCATTATTAGATCTTCCAAAAGTTTGGGTTTGGGTGTCTTAACTTTTTTTTTTAAGGAAATTTTATAACCCATTTTAATGATGCATTTTATAGAAATACTATCTTTCTATTACTTCATAATTTTGTGAATTTCTTCAAGACAAAAAGATTTTGGCATAAATACCACTTTGCACCCTTAAATTTGTACGGACTGCCACTTTGTCCTCAACTTTTTTTATTTTGACCAAAACGCACCCTAAAGTTTTATTTTTTGCGCCACTTTGCACCCTCTGTCCGGTAGGACAAAACAAATCGATCGCGGCGTCCAACGTGGCATGCCACGTGGACAAAAAATGACACGTGCATGTGGCATGCCACGTGTCATTTTTTGAAACGTGTGGCATGCCATGTGTCACTTTTTGGTACACGTGGCTTGACATGTGTCACTTTTTGGTACATGTGGCGTGCCACATATCACTTTTTTGTACACGTGGCGTGCCACGTTGGACACCGTGATAGAATCGTTTGTCCTACCATGACGGAGGGTGCAAAGTGGCACAAAAATAAAACTTTAAGGTGCGTTTTGGTCAAAATAAAAAAGTTGGGGGTAAAGTGGTAGTCCGTACAAACTTAAGGGTTCAAAGTGGCATTTATCCCAAAAGATTTTAGTTGAAATGGAGGGTTATTGTTAACTAATTTGGTAAAATATCTTAATACAGCGTCATTTCAAACAAAAAAAGAATCTTATTTAAATGTTGAAACAAGCAAAGAAGGGGTGAACAATGGCCATCCATAAACATTTCTTCTCCTTGCATTTTCACTTGTTTGACCATTTTCCCCATATATCCAGCCTGTTCCCCAAAACAGTCAGACCCAAAGCAGCTATCCAACAAGCCAGCAATCTAAAGGGCTATTTCTCAGCTGTTACTATATTGTTTTTATCTCTTCCTTTTTGTCCAATTCTTTTTGCAGAAAGGAAAACAAATATTCCATTCTCCGACCTTAACATGTCCAAACAATGCCAAACATGGTGGAAAGCGCAAAAACTTCCAAATGTAATAGCTGTGCAATTTTGCTAACCTTTCAATTTTAAATAAAGATAAAAAATGATAATAATTTACATAACAAGATGAGTTCAATTCCGAATCAAGGTTTCAATTATTAAAAATAAACAAACAAGAGAAATAAGAACAAGTAAAACAGGCGACAATGAGAACATTTCGCATTTCGAATATGCCGTTTTGAGATTCATTCAACTTCAATTCAATAATACAGATTACTCCATCATCATCAGTTTGCAAAGTCTTGTTTGGGTTTCCTCTTTGGTCAAAAGCAGGCATCCAGCAAGCAGCAACAGCAAAGAGCAGCCAAACTGCACACGCAAACAAAAAGGCAAAACCAATTCACTCAAAACTTGCTCACGCAAACATTACTTTACTTCGTCGCTAAGCATCTAATCCCATTATAATTAATAAAGAAGTTCAATGCAGTAAAAATACCGCGAAAAGAAGGCTAAAACAGTAAAATTGGAACAGTAAACCTTAAATTTATCGAAAAAAAATTGGAGGAGACCTTGATATTCGCACCAAGTCAAAGAGGATATTATGACCAACAGGACTACAATGACTAAAACACCCTTGGCAGACTTCACCAACCGACGAAGGTTGCAGGTACAGGGGTCTTTTCGGGACTTTGACCGATTAACTGCAAATTGGTCATGTGAAACCTAATCCTAAATTTTCTTATCGGTAATCGTGACGGTGCCAAACACGACGTTTTCCACCCCGGAAAACACGCGCTAAGTTAGATAATCCTAGATCTGACATACTAATATACGGTATGAAATACTCGTAAACTATACATTGTACGCGCCATTCGTATTGCATGAGATAAAAAAAGAAGGGAAAAAGCAAAGGCAAAGCAAAACTTACCAGCCTTCTAAGAAACCGGAACTTTGCTGATGCTGGGGAGGCGGAGGCTGAGCATATTGAGGGGCGTACTGCGGAGGATATCCCTGAGGAGGATAACCCTGAGGATATCCTTGTGGAGGATATCCCGGTGGTGGATAAGCATCCTTAGGATATCCCTCTGGTGGATAACCTATTATTTATAACCAATCACAACAAAAAAAAAAATGGAAAGAAAATCAGATCCACCAGATCCATTCAATCGTAATGCAAGAAAATCGAAAAAAAGAAACACAATTGGTATGAAATCGAAAGAAAACAAGGTAAGAATTCGGAGTTGACCTTGAGGAGGAGGAACGCCGACGGGAGGTTGTTGTTGATTGTAATAACTCATTGTTTATGTGTTTTGAGTTTTTTTGTTGATAGTTCGAGTAAGAAGAATAGAGATCTTTGCTTTTCAAATTGTTTCCTTGGATAGAAGATTTTCTTCCTCTTTTCTTTGGGCAAAAATTTATAAGAGAGAGAGAGGGAGAGAAAAGATGGAGGCTTATTAGTGCACAGAGAAACAAAGGAATTGGGATATTTTTATATACTGGATTTTCAAAAAGGGAAATATTTCTTTTTTAATAATTTAGCCTTTTTTACGATGGACGCGTGTCCTTTTGGATGAGATTTAACTGCCTACTATGGAAATTTACAGCCAATTAAAATTAATAAGGAATTTTTTTTGAATAAAAAATATAGATAATACACTCCACTTTAATTGCCTAGGAAATTAAAACAAAACAAATTCCGTGTGCAATGCGCGTAAAAGAATTTAACAAAAATTGAAAATAGATAAAAAGAAGACGACTTAACAGCAAAACTCACTTCTTAGAAACTTAATTAAGAGTAAATCTAAAAAAAGGGTAAAAGGAAACAAAAAAGTATAAAGTCAATATAATTACTATAGTGGTGTTTTAATTTTGGCGGAATTCTTTGATTTATTTAATTTTGTGCGAAAATTAGCAATTTGGTAGATCTCTTCGATCGGATGGAGGAGACTTAAGATCCTAAATTCAATCAATTTGTGCAAATAGAATTGCCTTGCAATTTTGAAATCTATTCAATCTCAAACAATTATGAGGAAAAGGTTCATTTAGATTTGAATTCATACACTAATTGGCAATATATTAAACACTATATATATATATATTATTATTATTATTATTATATAGTATGATGTAGCCAAACAATTTGGTAAACATTTGAAAAAAAAAATTAATTAAACTTTCTATTGAAAATAATTGAAGTTAAGTAAGAAAACTGAATACTAGTCCACTAAAGCAAGCACCCATCATCACGCTTTGTTTGATGGCGATATATATTTAAATAAAGTAAGCTAAAATAAAGCGAGATTGCGCACTCATTCTTTTTTTTTTTTTTTTAGGAAATGGTACATTCTTTTTAAATTTTGTATATAAATATTTGTTTAGTTTGGGTTTAGGTATAAAATTGAGTCTCCCTGTTTCTTTCTGTTGTCCCTGTCATAAGGAGCTGGCTGCCTTCACAATTCAATTTCGTTTACTTTGTATATTAGTAATAATCATGCATTCATGCCAATGATCAAAACAGGAAAAAGAAAACATGACTTAACCCAATCTCCAGAAGCAACCAATATGTCCAAGGGCAGGATGTTTGAGGACCAATTTGTTGTCTTTGATGAAATGTCTGATTTTGTTTATGACTTTGTTCTTGCTGATTTTTTGGGAATTTCCTTCCCACGGCTTGTAAACATTGAATCTTAATCTATTCTATTGCACCCTTTCAACCAAAAAAAGAAGCAACCAATATGTCCGTCTATGGACAAGTTAGGTTCTTCAATTCGATTCGGATAAGTTATAAGTAGAGAAAACACATTTTTATCCAATAATAATGCAAAATGCTTTGAACAAGAATTCTCCTTATAACTGAAATGGGTATAGGCTAAAATGTACCAAAGTGAAGTTTCTGAGTTCAAGAACGAAAAAAAAAAATCATATTATCATGTGAACATCATTGTTTCTTTTGTTGTTGGTTTAATTGCATTGTGCTAATCAACCAGTTAACTTCTGTTTTCGTCTTCATTGGAAGTATATTTGGCAAGCACAAAACATTGCAACAGACAATTAATAAGTCGACATCTAATGATAAAGGGGAAATGTGCAACCTGTATATATTGCTTTCTATCTTGAATAGAAATTAATATGGATTATGGAATTCCTTTCATCTCAATTGACTTTGCACTTTTGGGGATTACATATTGGCCATTTGCAAAAGCACTACTATATTATTATACACTACATTTTGCCTAATTATAATGAAGAAGTTGATTTGAGACCTTGAGTCATTGAATTGACCCTAAACCCACCGGTCATGAAAAAAAAAAATTATGCATATTTTTGTTAGATTACATAAAAATAAAATTAAGAATGTATTCCTTTCATTTTTTTTATTTTTTTGGAGTCTCTAAAGTTCATTTCCAATCACTTGTCCACAGGTTAGAAACTAAAAAAAAAAAGATCATTCATTCCCACATATGTGTCTCGATTTTCTGAAACAAATCTATGACCAATTTCACATGTAATTGTGTTTCAAGTGATATATAGATATATCCCCTTAATCAATCATTTTTAGAATTATTAGGACAGCTCAGTTGTAAATATAAAAAATGTAAATAAATCATATTTTTTGATAGAATGTCATCAAATTTCGAACTAGTGCATATGTACACTTGCAATTGACCGAGTATAAAACAGATAGGCTAAGAACAAGAGATTTCCGAATGGCATGATTAACAGTTGCAGAGAAATGGGATCAATATGTTTCAAGTTGTCCAATAAAAATTCCAAGCTTCCAAAATAAAAAGACAAATGTTAAAAACAATAAGGTTCACTTCAGCTATACAGTATATACTTGTAAATATGTGCTCGGGAAATGCTAGGCATAATTGTTATTTAATATTTACTAAAATATAATAATAATGTCTATTTAGTTGAGTAAAATGAGTTTAATGTATCTTAAGTAAAGTCTTGTGAATTGAGAAAATGGACGTTCAAAGGGTTTTTTTTCATTCTAAATTTAACATAACTCGACTCTAAATTAATCGAGATACAAAATGATAATGAGGGTGTTTGCATTAAAACTCTATATACTACGTACTTACCTTTAAAAAGGTATGTTTAATTAGCCAAAATAAATCGTGAGACCGAACTTTAAGTTAATGAATCTTGTGAGTTGTGAAGGTCCTTTAAAATTAAAGCTAGCAACAGCCATGTGATAATATAATATATAAAGATATAAAAAGGACAGTCTCGTGTAACAGACCTTTACTTTTGAGTTTGTGATCAGACATGGAATTTCTTGGTGTAATTGATAAAAGCTAGATGTAATAGTGTTTTTTTTTAAAGAATTATATATGTATAAATAAATAAATTCCTTGTTGATGATTCTAATTACTTGTATAAATTAATAAATTATTATATATATATATATAGCGGTAAAAACTGGACTGGAGTTATGTAGGAATGCAGCGGAACCAGGAAGTTGTTGTCTTGTGGGGTTAATACTTAATATAATAAAGGCTTTTTATATTTAATTTTATTTTACGTATTCTTCCTTTTTGTCTTCACCTAAATGCGCCGTAGACAAAAATTAGCTAATTTCTTAGCTTCAAAGGCATTCAGATTTGATGCCAGTCGCCAGACGCAGGCAAATCAAAACTGACGTAGCCAGATGGTATCGGTGTGTACTAAATTCCTCTTTTCCACCTAAATTATTGCTGGCATAACGATAGCACCAAAGAGACTATTTTGCTCATTAGTCATTTCATTCCTCGAGCCCAATATAAGTGGCCCAAGTTAAAGCCCGTTTCAAAGCAAAAAAGTTATATTTTTGGCCCAATTACTTCAAAACTATTCAAAACTTTGCTTTCAATTCCAATCGCCTTTTTTTTTTCCCCATCAACGAGGAATTTCATTAAAGAAACAGAAAATCGAAGAGTTTTTACTGAGAGCAAACAAACTTGCCTCATGTAGCAGGTGGGGATTACAACTAACGGGGACAAGGTAAACCATCATTATTCAAAATAAACACTAATGAAGATGGAGATCTATTGATCCAATCCGAGAGGTCCATCCCCATGTTGTGCTGCCTTGCAACACAACGCCGAAGGGGTTACTTAAGTTAAGGCTTGATGACCATTTCGGCATTTCCCCTCCCTAAACTTTCATGATATGAACATTTTCATCTTTAAACTTTTAATTTGTAACTTTCACCTCCTAAATTATTAAATTAGTACAATTTCCCTTAGCCGTGCCACCTAAGCATTACTTGGACAAAATTATCTCGATTTTTATAGTTTAAAAATTGAAAGTTCAAAATTAAAAATTTAGTGGGAAAAATGTCCATTTTGTAAAAGTTTGGATAGGGATGGGCATTATGCCTTAATTAACATGGCATCTTAATTTGTTAGAGAAGGATAATGATTTTGGTTCACCGCACAAGCTCTTCACTTTAAATTATACTCACCCACTATTTTTTAAGGGTAAAATTGAAATTTCATATAACCTGTTAAACAGGTGGCCGTGGATATATATTCTGGATTGCTAAATACCGCCCCATTTTTGCTATTCATCGTCCCATTTTTTACGCTTTTGCCCTTTGCTTCATTTTCTAATCTTGAAACTATCACGAACGTAGAATAACGTTAACATGTTGTATTTTGATGACGATTTAAGAAAAATGAACAATAGCGTGCCGTATTTTGATGACGATTTCAGAAAAATGCAAATTTTGACGAAAATTAGGACTGATGACCCGTGCCGTCCCAAGAGGGCGACTTATCGTGGCGAAGCCGCCCCACTGGGATGGCTTCACCATGAAAAGGCCGCCACACTGGGGCGGCTTGGCTATTTTTTTAAAAAAATAATTATTATTTAAAAAAATAAATTTGGTCTAGCCGCCCCACCGGCTAAAACAAAATTATTATTATTATTATTTTTTTTGTTTTGTGCTCTGAATATCCAAGATCCTAAAACAGTATTTCTCTGCTTTGGGACTCCCTAAAACAATACTCCCTCTATCCCAAATTATCTGACCTTTTTGGGTCAAAGTAATCCTAACTTTGACCCTTAATAGTAAAAAAATTATATAGAATTAAATTTTTAAAAATTATGTTTTGATTAAGTTAAGTTTTAAACTTTTCAAAACATATTTTTTGAAAATTTGATTGTGTATATATTTTTTGTAATTAAAGGTCAAAAGTAAAATTAGTTTGACCCAAACGAGTCGGATAATTTGAGTCAGAGTAAGTAAAAGTTTGGCAATTTAAAGGAGCATATTCCATAATCACTAGTTGATTCCATTAGTTACATATATAGCATTCAAAACAAGAAACAAAGGGGTAGAAATAGATTATAAATCAAGGGACTAAAAAGGATGCATGCATGCAATTAAGGTGCTTTAATTAATTAGATCATGAGATGTTTAGCCATACTTAAATCAGCTCATCTCGTATCACCGAAGTAGTTTTTCCTTTCAAATTCAAACACTAACCAAACATTTCATTCCCTTAGCTGAAACATCAATCTAATTAACCCATTTTCAGTGAAAAACCAAATTTAGAGCAATGAAAAAGTTCATCCCATTTTTACCATATCTTCAAACACGATTATTCACAAGTTTTCCCTACCTCTTCTTCTATGTTATGAGGCGAGGAGATTATATATTTATTGATTTGATGCTTTTATTGAATTGCCTCCTATATATCTTCCCTTGCATAAAAGTCGTGGCAAACATATTCTTACCATTTTGATGCTCTCTAGCTAGTTGAGTATTTTTGTTTAATTAGAGAGAAGAAAGAAGAAGAAAATTTTGGTTTATTCACTCAAATCTCAATCTTGTTGCATTAGTTACAACTTAATTACAACTAACAAAAACTTGGATTTAATATGAACCAATCCCTTAATTAGTGTAGTAATAAATTAGGCTGATGGGATGGGATTGTCGTTTACCAATAGAAAACCCAACCAAAGAGAGGAAATGTGTACACACAGGGTTGGCACACCTTCCTTAGACTAACCCTATCCTCCAAGAAGAAAGTGAATGATTTAATTGATTCTATATGCTTTGTCTAAGCCTAATTTAGCCTCTAATTGGTGGCTAATTAACTGACTATATACATATCTAGAATTGTTCATGTTAATTCCTTATCATTAATTTGAAATTTTTTGGTCAATGGGACAAACGAGAAAATTGTCTTTTAATTGTTGTATTAATATTGCAATTTGAAGAGCAAATTATAGAGATGGAGAATTATAATAAGTCCATGTTTTTATTAAGATTTTCAACCTGTACGTAGATAGGGCAGTTGCTTTGGTGAACCAACTATCATCATCATCTAATTAACTAAAAGCTAGAATAAGTAAAACAATTTAAGAGAAACAACTTGGACCAAAACAATTTGGTCAAATTGATCAAACTTTGTCTACGATTCAATTCAACATGGTTTTACTTTACAAAATAATAACATCATTTTCTATGCTCTGAAAATCTAGCCAACATGAGTTTTTTACTAGGAGAAAAATACTAATTATATATAAACTAGTATGTCTTTTTTAAAATTATCACTAAATATTAATCAAGGATATTTTAAGTTCTTACTAATTCGAAACTAATTATTTTAATTTGGAGCTAAAATGTAAAATTAGGTTAAAGTCGTCTCATGATTAATAAATAACTTTACGAATAGTAAACTTAATATATTATGGATATTCTTACGGACAAGGTTATGCATATTACCCCTAGGCATGCTACTCTTGTACACTACCATTTATAACCATTGGATGTGGGCTTAATTTGAATAACAACCGTCAGATATAGGTAGTGTAACAAAGTAATATGGTTTATAGCACGTAGTGCAAATAACTTTACCCTATTCTTATTTCCAGTATGCAAATTTTGAGTTGACGATAATAGGCAAACAACATTTGGTATAAAGTGCCTATGAATATGTTGTTTTAGGTCCAAAGGAAGCCCCGGAGGAATATATCTTAAATGTGTGCATGGTGGGATAAACCAAAAGAAGAACGATGGCTTAAGGCTTACTCTTTTCCATTAGAAGTTAGAACCCCAAATAAATCCATAAACAAACCTTGTCAAATACTACGTACCAAACAGTGATAATTTTAGTTAATAATAACCAAATTTACAATCATATGGAAACTTCGTATATTGTAAGGTTTTGCTCTATTCATCTTATTGCTTTAAACTCTTTTTCAGCTACTTCTATATATACAGCTTCTTTCACTTGTAATTTACTCATAAAGCAAACAAAATAGATAAAAAAATAGTTCCATTATTATTATATAAGCTAAAAATCATAGTTAGGAAAAATAATTTATATGAGATCTTATGCTGCTCCTGTCGGGAGATTCATTCACCATAATCAACTGCGCGACGCGGATCGGATCCAGATTAATACCGAATGGGATAAAAAAAATTAAAAATTTATACTAGTCTATTAGACACTGCATATAAGGCAATATCAGGTAGTACACATAAGCAACATTAATCATCAAGCTTAAAAACAGCCAAATTAAAGTTCCATTTCTAGCGTTTGCTTTGCTAATTTCTTTTGTTTTCCCCCCAAAACAAGATAGTAATATGGATTTTTGATATTAAACCAAAATTAGCAATTTACTAAATTATCTTAATTACAACATAAATGAGATAAGGGTAAATGGGAGAAATCAATAGAGTAGTACCCAAAATGGCAAAAAGGATGCTTTCGTAATTTCCCAAAAAACGAGCAGCAAAAATGAAAAGCGGAAGGTGGCGCATTTTTGCATTACGATACGAAAAGATCCGAATCCGAGTGGCAGTGAAGCTACAGGAAAATGGAACGTCAATAGCCGGGAGTTTTTTTTCTTCCTCCTTTCTTTCTCTTCTGTCTCTGTCTACAACGTCACTTTCAAATCACACCTTTTGCAGTTAGTAGCTTTCCAAGCAAACCCCCAAAAGAAAAAAATTACCACTAGTCTCAACCAATTTTTCTTACTGAAAAAAAAAAAAATTGAACAGGAAAGAGCTTGAGTGAGATGGAGACAGTCAAATCCTCGCCGCCTAACCCTTCCGTCCCTACCTATAATGCTGCTTCTCCTTCATATTTTTCATTCCTCTTCACTCCTTCTCCTTATTCTCGTACCTATCATATCCACAACCAACCTTGTTTTGAACAACAAGTTGAAATTACCGAGAAGACAACAATGGCTGCCGGTGGTGGTGGTGGTGGAAAGTCCGATGACTTTCAGCCTTTCCCTGTCAAAGACCAGCTTCCCGGTGTCGATTTCTGTGTCTCCAGCTCTCCTTCATGGCGTATTGATCTCTCTTTTTATGTGTTTATTATGTTTTGCATTGCGTTTTTCTGGTTTTCTTCTTCTTCTCTCGCTGTGTTTTAGCAACGGAGTGATAGCTCTGTTTTTCATTCCCTCTTTTTGAAGTTTTTGCTCTGTTTTTTTTTTTTTTTGGCGGTTCGTTTTCTATTGTTTCCTTTCTGTTTGATTTTCAGAGTGAAATTGTAACTCCGGTGTTACTAATCTTCGCCATCGATCACCGAACCTTCCTTTCGTTGTTTTCCTCTTTCAACTTTGTTTTTGTTTACTTTTCTTTAGAATTTTTTCCCGTTTTATTGCTTTCCTCTTCTCCTGATTGGTTTTCTAATTCATTCGTAGAAATCGTATTGATATTGCTCGATGAAAACTCTCCACATTCACGTGTTCTTGCTTTTTAGAGAAAGGAGAAGATAAAATATGGAAAATGAAATCATCGAATGCCAATCGCTTCCTGCCTATTAGTTTGTTTGTTTTTTCAAATTATTTATCAGTATTTTTACCGTTTCAGTTTTGTTTGCTATTTTTCGACTATTGGTGTTTTCTCAGATTTTGGAACCGCGATATATTACTACCCGTGCCTGATTACTTACCCTTGGATTTTCTAGACAACCAAACAGATTTCTGTTAACTTTCTAATTCTCGAAAATGAAATTCTCCTTTCTCGCTTTTTTTGGTCTTTTTCGTGTGAATTCGCGTTTTCTTGGGTTTTAAGTAACAACGAAGAAATCTCTGCTTCAAGACCATTGGTCTTCTCACTGTACACTCTGTTTTTTTTCCAGCCTAAAAGAGGCTTTGGGAATTTCTCTTATTTGTGAATTTGTGTTCTTATAATCTCTAAACTATTCTAAGAGTTTTTGGATTCAAATGCAGCTGAAGCCATACTTCTAGGATTTCAGCATTACCTGGTAATGATTGGGACAACTGTTATCATATCATCTATACTTGTCTCTTTGATGGGCGGTGGCAATGTAAGAAAACAGGCATTTTAATTCAAACATTCATTATTTCCCCTTTATTTGCCCATGTATTGATTTCTTTTATAGTTTCTGTATTCTATAAGCTAAAGGTTGGCTTGATTTGTGAAAAACATAGGTGGAGAAGGCAGAGGTTATAAATACTGTTCTCTTTGTTGCTGGCATCAACACACTATTGCAGACATTGTTTGGAACCCGGTTGCCAGTGGTGATTGGGGCTTCTTACGCTTTCGTTATCCCCACTGTTTCCATTGCTTTATCAAGAAGATACACCTATATTATTGAACCCCATGAGGTTTATTTCATTCTATTGCATAAATGATTTTATTTAATCCCTGGTAAGTGGAGTGCACTATGTTACCGGTATGATTTAATGAGTTTGCTTTGCTGCTGAACTTTCATTTTTCAGAGGTTTGAACACTCCATGAGAGATGTACAAGGAGCACTCATTGTTGCATCATTCTTTACTATGATTATGGGTTTCTTTGGTTTCTGGAGAATTTTTGCAAGGTAGGGTGTTGCAAAGATGCCTAACTGAATTTTGGGATTTGCTTTGTAACATTGACTAATTTAATGAACTTTGCTTGGTTTTTTATGTCTTGTGATGTAGATTTTTCAGCCCTCTTTCAGCTGTTCCTCTTGTGGTTCTCACTGGACTTGGGCTCTATGCACATGGTTTTCCAGAAGTAAGCGCACCAAACTTTTCATACTGGTATTGTCTTTAGAGATGATTGCCCCCAACTAGCTTCTTTTCTCTTCATCCTAAATCTTGAGCTCTAATCTTTTTAAGACAACTGGGGCCCCTATGGATACTGCATGGAGTGATAATTGAGCTGCCCTGAAGCTAAACCAGACATTAGTATATGTAGTCAGCCTCATTACTGATTGAAAAACCTCAGAGTTTCAAATATGGAGTCTGCTCTTGGTTCAAACCTAAAACATTATGTTTGTACTTTGTAATATGTTCTTTACTTCTTTGTTTTGATGGTATCATTTTCCATGAGCTAAAATTTGAGCTGCCTACCAAAAGTTCAAGGACATTCATAGGTCATTTTCCATCTCTCAATGATTTCTTCTGATAACTGCCCTGGCACGAGGTGTTATGGTTCATATTTGAATTTTTGGATGGTTTGCTCCTCTGGATTATAAAATTTTGTTTTGTGTGTTCTTTCATTTTGTAACTAAGGTATTCCTGACTACATGTTAGACATGTACATAGATATTGGGAGAAAAATGTGAAAAGAATGTAATTGAGGATTTCTTGCTCTTGTCTTTATATATGTTAAATTATTATGTCTGTAAAATGTGTTATGTCATATTCACCTTTTCAGTTCTTGTTGCATGTAGTTGGCCAGATGCATTGAAATAGGTCTCCCGGCATTGGTAGCAGTGGTTTTCTTATCTCAGGTGATCCACACTTCTCTATCCTTCATTCATATGGGCATGTTTATGGCTACGAATTTGAAGCTGTGTCCTTATTCTATCTTATATATATTCATTTTCATTCCTTTTGGGTAGATAAGAGATGTATAATATATGTATTTCTCTTGCATTGCTTCTCTGCTTTTATTTATAATTAAACTGAAGTAAAATTGATAGAATGATACATTAAAAAATAGTAAAATCTCTTTGCACTAGGGCTAGATTTCACCTTTTTTTTTGGCCAGAAGCTAGATTTCACCTTCACTTATTATGTCTTTAGTCATTCATGATATTTGCCTTTTTCCCCTAGATTTGCAAATAGTTATAGAAGTAGATAGGAAATTGAGACAACAAATAACTAGTTTCTTATGTCATATCTGTAAATTATTTTAGTTTAACTTCTTGATTCTAACTTGGTGTGGTTTATTATTAATGCTTTTGCAGTATGTTACCCATTTGATCAAATCCAAGCATGCTGTATTTGATCGTTATGCAATCCTTTTCACCATTGCGATCATATGGGTTTATGCTGAAATTTTGACTGCCGCTGGGGCTTATGATCATAGAAGTCCAAAAACTCAGTTTAGCTGCCGCACTGATTGTTCTGGCCTCATTAGTGGTGCACCTTGGTGAGCTCATATGTATCACTTAATTTGTTGAATGAATTTCTCCTGTTTTCAAATTTAATTTATGATTCTTTCAAGATCTAGTTATTCCCAAATTTCTACAATGTCTGATTTCCCCTCGACTATATAATAGTAGTATTTAGAGCTTAGTAGTACTGCATCTGATAGAAATCTTAATAATGGTTACCATATATTATATATACAAAATGCACAAAAATGAAATTGAAGGGCTTTGGTTTGTAAATTCAGTTAGCAGTTATAGAATTTTCTGGTAAGATACTTTTTCATTCTTTACCCTCCCCATAAGTAATAGTACTTGGAACTTAGGATACGCCAAGATGCCCCAGGATAGCACTGATACCAGTTTGAAAATTTTCTAATTTTTGGCTTGCTATATGCAGGATAAGGGTTCCATATCCATTTCAATGGGGAAGACCAAGTTTCAATGCTGGTGATGTTGTTGCAGTTATAGCTGCCTCTTTTGTTGCTATCATTGAGGTCTGATCTCCTGGATGTTAATCTTGATAACTTTATCATGTGTATTGTACCCTGAATTTTTCAAATAAATTAAGAAAACTCTAGATTTAAGTTTACCTTAAACTCCCAATAGTTCCTCTTAGCAATGTGAATGTTCTGTATGACTCATTCTGCACATATCTTCTTTGTCAATGACCTACATTATCATTCTAAATTTGCCTGAAGTTCTATATCCAGAGGCTGCATGTGTACATTTTGAAGAAAAAAATTTCATCTTTCTGTTTGTTGGCAGTCCACTGGCACATTTATCGCAGCATCAAGATATGCGAGTGCCACTCCTACTCCACCTTCTGTGCTTACCCGTGGTATCGGCTGGCTGGTAATTACAAAATGATCCTTCTCTTCTTCTTGTGCATTGCCTAAGATAATGTATTCACCTTTCCCTAGTTGCAGATTCCAATAAGTTAATCTCCACTCTTCTTTTTTTTTTTTTGAATTCCAGGGAGTGGGCATTTTGCTAGATGGTTTATTTGGAACAGGAAGTGGCTCCACTGCTTCAGTGTAATTAGCATAAACTTTTCAAATTTGCAAATAATATTTTTTTGTTGAAGGATTATGTGTTAATGATTGCTTTCAGTTCATTACTAATACTCAATGTGATAATATGCGTATTAATAGATCAATATTTTCCCAGTTTTAGAATAATTGTTGTTTGAAGCAAAAAAATCATAGTACACTTCTAATTTTATTTGCTGCAATTTAGTGAAAATGCAGGCCTTTTGGGGTTAACAAGAGTTGGTAGTCGGAGAGTTATTCAAATAGCAGCCTTATTTATGCTCTTCTTTTCTGTATTAGGTATGGCATTCCATGTTTAATATAAATCTCAGATATTCTTACATTTTGTTGGTGACAAATCTGTTCCGAGTCTATTTAATAACTATGCTGATAGGACTAGGAGCTCATATATTAATTGAGCAGCTTTTATTTGAACAATTAGTCAAAACAGGACAGGCAAAATAAAAAAGTGTATTTGCTTTCTTATTACTTGGAGATCAATCTCAGGTCATAATCTGTTCATGGACAGGAAAATTTGGTGCTGTACTTGCTTCAATACCGTTGCCAATTATGGCTGCTTTGTACTGTGTCCTCTTTGCCTATGTTGGTATGTATCCCTTTAATATTTTTTCATAAACACACTAAAGTATCTGGCAGCAATAAGAAAATTGTGAATAACTGAAAATCTTTGAGTACTTAAAATGTCAACAAAAAATTGTAAAATTATACTTTTTGAGAACAATGAAGACATTTTTTTAGTTTACTAAGATTGTATTTGACATCTAATATCAGAAGCTCTTAATCCCAAATATTGTTAGTTGATTTTATATATATTATGGATTGAGCAGCTTCAGCTGGCCTTGGTCTCCTTCAATTTTGCAACCTAAACAGCTTCAGAAATAAGTTTATCCTGGGATTTTCTCTCTTTTTGGGCCTTTCCATACCTCAATATTTTAATGAACATCTTCTAATTTCTGGTCATGGTCCAGTCCACACTCGTGCTACATGGGTGAGTATCTTCATAATGATTGGCTCTTTGATTTTCTTGAACCCAATATGCTTCCAGTTTAGCTGTAATTTTAATTTCTTCTCTATTGCAGTTCAACATTGTTATGCAAGTAATATTTTCATCCCCAGCAACAGTGGCAATCATAGTTGCTTACTTCTTGGACTGCACCCATAGTTACGGGCATAGCTCAATTCGGCGCGAGAGTGGCAGGCATTGGTGGGAAAAGTTCAGGAACTTCAGCACAGATACTAGGAGTGAAGAGTTCTATTCCCTGCCTGGCAATCTTAACAGGTTCTTCCCTTCATTTTAAGTTACAAGCCTTCCCTTAGTATGCAAAGGAATTGAAAATCAGTGATCATAGTGACCATCTTATATACATATATATACATAGTCATATGGAGTATTAGGAAAAAGTAAATAAATAGTTGAGAACAGCGACAACGATTTGGGAACTTTTATTGCTTTAACTTATGTTTTAAACATTCTTCATACTAAGAATTTGCAGTTTGCAAGTTGTAAAGCAATTTTTTTGATTAGAATGGATATGGAAGTAGCTATTGTTGTGGGTAATTTTAATGGCATAATGTTTCCCCTAAGTGAATGACAAAACCATATAACCATTTCTGTCTACACGATTCCAAATCATATTGAATCGTTCTACCAAAAAGCTGATGCTAGTTTTGTTGTTTTTCTTGTATGTGGGGAATGCTTCATTAAGTTTGTTTTTTGATATGTTCCAATCGGAATCTCATCCATATGAAAGAATATTGGAACAGAAAAATAAATTCACTGTGTCAGCCTGAAAGTGAAAAGCAACGTGGACTTTAATTTGAAACTGATTTGGGCCTTTATAAGTCTAAACATAATAAATAATGTTTGGTCCAAGCCTTAAATAGTTTACAGTTAAATACCCATTATTTGGTTTTTGACTGTCAAGGGGTTCTTCTCTTCTGTGTTCATTTAAGCCACTTACCTAAAGGCAATGGACCCAAACATTATTTATTTATTGTTTGCAATTGCAGACTTCTTTCTCTAGATTTCTTGAGACATTTTCTGGCATTGCAATATTGGAGAAAAACAGTAACCCTTTTTAATTCATGGCTGATGTTCGTATTCATAATTGTTTCTGATATAAAGGAATTGAAGAAATTTAATTCCCAGAACTAAAAAGGCTCTCATCGATTTAGTAGACTTTCTATCTTAAGACCCCATTTGTCTTTTCAAAGGAAATGATATTTGGTGGTCGAATTAGTTTCGATAGACCATCAAAAGTTGTGTTGACGTTAACTTCAGTCATTGAGGCCACTCTGCATTTCATTCGAGGGCCACACTTCAGTCATTTGTTCACACTAAATGATAATGCAAATTTTAGACATGAAGGGAATATAAGCTACTCCCTCTGCTTCATGCAAAGTGTCAAGGCCAAATGGGAAACTGGGACTTGACTGAGAAGTCTTTGTTTTGTTTTATGAATCTTCATGTATTTGTTAAGTACTCGTATTGAATTTCGATTAATGATCCAGAGTCGAGCTGTTTAGATCTAGATTGGGGAAACTTTCTTATCGTCTATTTTCTTCATTTAAGATAGTCAAACTCGAAACCTTAAAGCGTATTGAATTTTTTCTATTCAACCCAACATGCCTCAGCAATCTTCTTTGTAGTTGTATTGAGTTAAGTTAATTAGATTAGCTCATTTGTATGATAATTTTTAGCCTAGCAAATACACATTATATATGGGTTTCTATTAACCTAAAAACAGTTGGAGATTTTGGCTACATCGAGACATTTAAGCCATGAGTAGGGCCAATTACGATGAAGCAAAAATCTTCTAAATTCCCTTTTAAGAGATCCCTTTTAACTCATCCGATCCATCTTTTTTGACTATGAAGAAGAGAGACAAGCATCGCTAATACCCAAGTTTGTTGAAAACACTCTTTTCTCGACAGAATCCATTAGGGACCCCATGGCTGCAACCCTAGGGGAAAAAAAGAAAGCAAAGAATCTATGACTATGAGCTGAAGCCCACGAATTAAGACACACTCAATAAGCATGTGAGCTTTGGTTTTAATCAGGTCTAATCAAATTTGCTTCAAACTTGACATTCCATCTTTCTTCCCCTTTATTGCAAATGGCATTAATCCAAAAGCTCAATGGCCCTAACCTTCTAACCCATTCCTTCAAACCACATAATTCTTATCTTTCTTTTGAGGAATTTTTCTTTAAACTTTAAATAATTACTTGTATTTGAGAGTTTGCATTTGGCACTTGGCAAGTTAATGACCCCAATGGAAGAAGCAAAGCTATCAATCCTTTTTGAACCCACTTTGTAAGTACACTCAATTGGGATGTAGGTTTGATTGTACATTTCTGATTTTTTGCTTCCATTCTTTTCTTTTTATCTTAAATTTTCACTTTTTGTTTTCATATAAAAGGCAAGCTTTTAAAACATGCCTTGAAAATATGTTGCAATAATGTTCCAAAACAACTACTCTTAAATAGTTCTATTACTAATTATTTAATGCTATATATTTATGTATAGCAGCAATAATGCTATGGACTAAGTATTTTGAGAGCTCCCAAATCCAATTATCCAAAGACATTATGTAAATTGATTCTAACTCTCAAATATACAATGGCGAAGTTATAGAAACAATGATGGAGGTATGTTGAGTTAGTTTCTCCCGGATTATGCAAGGAAATGCTAGTCTTATCCTTCCCCGAGTCTTATTATATTTTTTTATTTTTTATTTTTAAAAAAACTACACTAATAATTTTCTTTTTTCTTTCCTTTCTTTTCCTTTTATTTTTTGGGTATCCCATGCAGTATCCATGGCAAAGGGTTTTGCCCTGACTAATCCGGATCCGATCCGCGTCGCGCATCTAGTTATGGTGGGTGAGTCTCCCAACATGGGCAGCTGCGTACGCAACCTAAGACCTACTTAAATTAAAACAAGCCGCTTACCACTTAATCCAACCCCTTGTTGGTTTCTTTTCCTTTTATTTTAATTGATGAGCTAAGCATTGCCAAAGCAAATGGCCTGAGCCCAGAAGTAATAAATGGGCCGGTCAAGCTTACCACAACTTTGATTAGGTAAGGTGAAGATTTTAATGAATTGATATTATACATTTGATGCCTAGCAGAGTTGTACTCTCTTCTTCCCTCCTATAGTAAGAGACAATGCATTAAAGTAGCAAAAGATGGAAGAAGACCATACCAAAGATCTTTTCGTCAATATGTTTGGTAGGAAAATTGGAGAAAGAAAATAATATGGGAATGACAAATATTTATTGTGCAATTGGGGTATTTTATTATATCAAGGATGAATTTAGCATGGGGGAAATATATATGCACCAAGTATTAAAATGTTGTGATAATAATTGGAAAAAAGGGGGGTTTTATCAATAAGATTTAACTCATGATACTTTGTAAATTTTACACACACACAATCAGACTATATATCCACATTTGGGTTTGCAACTTGAAATTCTTAGGGGGCGTTTGGTTGGGGGTGATCTTTGATCACCTGTGGTGATATTGGCAGGTGATTTCAGATCACCCCGTTTGGTTACACTTTTTAGTTTGGTGTGGTAATCCGAATTACCCTCTGATCACCCCTCTAAGGGTGATTTGGATTACCACCATAAACCCATGTAATCTTTGATCACCAGTGATCTTGCATCACTGGTGATCTTAGATCACTAATGATCTAGGGAGGTGACCCTAACCAAACACCCCCTTAAGATGTGGTGTGGAGGTTTAGAAAAATGTATTTTAAAAGAAATATTTGATGCTTTATAATAAAATTCCAAAAACAAAAAATGATTAATCAGTTTCCTTTTCTTTCCGTTGGATTTTCTCAAATATATCAAATAATGCTGAACCTTTATGTCTAATGATCCATGCTTAGCCAGGCAAAGGACCCATCTTTTTTTGGTTCATAATTTCCAATTGACATTAGAAAAGGAGAAAACTTTTGAAAACCACCCATAATAATTGAGAAATACCCATCCCCATTCATCTTGTTTTGTGCTTGCTTTTTGAGTTGGTACATTAATTGGACGGATTGTTGTCAATAATTATAAGTTAAGGTAAACTTATACTCTTTTATTCAATAACCTTACTCAATCTGTCAAACATTGATAATCTCAGAATATGCTAAACTTGAAGTTATTAGCCATCAATGCTTCGTTGATTTTGGAAATGGAAATGGTTGTCTTTTTCTTCGTTAACTTTATGAACATTGTACCATTCTTTTTTAATAGCATTAATTTTTCATAATTCACCTTAATTTGTTTGTTATATAAAAATAATCTAAATTTAGACACATCATGCGTGCTTGGGATATTTTTTTGGTTGAAAAGGCAGAGAATAAGATTAAGAAGAAGAAATAAGTCTGGGGAATGAGATCCCATTAGAATCTGTTACAACATAGTCCTCAACAAAAGCAGGTAAATCCATAAACACAATAACAGTGCCATCATTAGAATCCTCCAACTGCCTAGCATAGTTAGCCATTCAATTAACGTACCTGGGATATGATAGATTAGATAATGGTTTGTTTATATGATTTATATGTTAAGGTAGTAACCCTTATGCATATATACTACTATGGTCGAAGGACATTAATGGGATGACCGTGAGTATATAATTAGCAATTTTATTTATTATTTTTCATCGCATAATAAGATTGAATGGTGGATGAGTTGCATAAATTACAAGTTTTTTTTTTTTTTTCCCAATTTGGACTTGGGCTTCAGGGCTTGGGTGTACACGTCAAGAGGTCTACTGAATTTAAATTTAAAAATATATGTATGTTACAACTCTTAAACATATAGGAAAAAAATCAAAATAGAATAGTTATTTCGATACTCATTAAAAGTTGATTGCATCGTCTTTAGTAAATTTGCCGGGTGTTAATATATATATATATATATATATATTTTATATATAATCCAATCCATTCTCAATATCGACTACATTCTTATATAGTATGTATAGATTGTCTTTTTTTTTTTCTTATTATTTGAAGCTATTAGGATCAAACCCTGGTGATTTGAACTAATATATGTAGTTGTCAATAGTGGTATGATGTACAATTGAATAAATAGAGTGGTAGACTCTTAACAAACATGAAGTTGAACCAAGTGGTAAGAGCCTTGTTTCAGCTGAAATATGCGTACTCACATACAAAAAATCAGATACGTGACGTGGATCAAACCCGGATTAAAAATCTTTCTTAACATAGTATAGAACTAGAAGTCCTTAAAATTTTAATCTTAATCTTATATTTCAACAAAGCACTCTCCTACATCCATCATCCATCATCCATAAATGATTGTAGATCTCATCTCTTGGCATGAAGATTTTTTTTTTCTTTTTATTTTCTCTCTTTATGAAAAGGAAATAAGAAAACCTATAAGTCAAGACAAATCTAAGTCATGAATTATACACAAGTGATTCTTAACAGCTTCTAAAATGATTTGATATTTGATATTAACTGAGACCCGTCCTCTAACCTTTAAATATTGCCCCAATCAAATTACAAATTAGTACAAATTACAAATCAACATTCCTTGAATAGATTAAGAGTTAAATTAAACGTTTGATCTAATTTTTAGCAATGTTAATATATCAAGTCAAAACATTGAAAGCTTAAAAACATGAGCATTCTTTCACCAAAAAAAAAAACATGTGCAAATTAGTAAAAAGATTCAGATTATTACATCAAATCACATTTCTGATTTTTCTTCTAGTAATATAAAAAAAAAAGCTTAAACAAATTTGAGTTTCCTTTTTTATTTTAAATAGAATGAAAAATGAGAAATTTTTTGGAAGAGAGATAAAAAAAATACAGCTGCACCCTGCAAATCTCTCTCTCCATCTATCTCTATATTTTCTGTCTTGTCTTTTACACTTTGACATCTGCTTAGCTCTGAACACACGAGCCCTCCCTCCAATAAACTTTAGAGAGAGAACCAAAACAAAAAAACACACAGTTCATACTTCATACATACAAAAAAGAAAGAAATTTTCTATATTTTCCATTTCTATTCCTATTTACTGCTAAAACTTTTTAGATAAATTTTATTTTATTAAAAAAAAGAGGAAAAAACAGAGTTAGCTTGAAAGATGTAAGCAAAACTCCCCATAAAAGCCAAAACCCAAATGACCAAACCAAATACTACCACCATCATCGACTCACTTCTCCACTTCATCGCCGCCGTCATCAATGCCGCCTCCGCCGCCGTCTCCACCACTGCTATCATTCCATTAATCGGCGCCACTGCAGAATCTTCGTCATCATCATCATTATTATCCAAATGTCCCACTCTCAGCATTCAACTCCCTTGAACAATTCCTCTGCTAGCTCTGGCTCTGCTGCTAGTAGCAGCAGCAACAGCTTATCTTGCGGCGAGGACGTCGATGAAGTCGTAACTTGGGAATCCGACACGTCAGCTGTCCGCCATCAATTTCCGACGACTCTTCACAATTATCTACCGTCCGATGAGAATACCATTTCAAAACTCATTGACTCTGAACCCCATCATATGCCTTCCCCCGATTATCTCCGCCGTTTCCAGGACCGTTCTATCGACGTCACCGCCCGTCAAGACTCCATTAATTGGATCCTAAAGGTACTTTATTCGTTCTCATATCTAAGACATAATCATCATCAAATATTAAATAAATTTTTATCGATTTTTGACGGTGATGATGCAAAATGCAGGTGCATGCATTCTATCGTTTCAGTCCAGTAACGGCGTTTCTCTCCATCAACTACTTTGACCGTTTCCTCTCTTCTCATTCACTTCCGGTAAACACTCCTCTTTCACTCTGTATTTTATAAATTATTAAAGTTTCCAACTTTGATTCCCAAATTTTAACTTTTTTCCAATTTGGTGCATAGCAAGCAAATGGGTGGCCGTTTCAGCTTCTATCGGTGGCTTGTTTATCTTTGGCAGCGAAAATGGAGGAACCGCAAGTTCCATTGTTGCTTGACCTTCAAGTATTCGAGCCCAGATTCGTATTCGAACCTAAAACCATCCAAAGAATGGAGCTTCGTATTATGGCCACTCTCAATTGGAGATTACGTTCCGTAACTCCTTTCGATTTTCTCCATTACTTTATTTGCAAGCTTCCTTCCGGTTCCACCCGATTACCCGATTCGTTTTCCTCTGTTACCTCTGTTTCTTCCGATCTCATTCTCTGCACCACACGTGGTATAATAATCTATCGACTACATTACAAAAGCTTTTAATTAACTTATTCTTTCATTAATGTTGTTGAGTCTTATTAATTTTCTTGGGTTTTTTCTTTATTGGAATGTTTGCAGTTATTGATTTCTTGCGATTTGCGCCGTCGACGATGGCGGCAGCGGCGGTGCTATGTGCTGCCGGAGAGAGTATTGAATTCCCGGCTGATGATGCTTTATTTCACGAGAGAGTGAACAAAGTATGTTTTGAGTGGATTTAAGTATGATTATATGTTCCTTTATGGGCTGTTTAGCAAATATAATTAGTTAATTACTTTTTTTTTAATTTACGAGAATTTCGAAAATTAGAGAAGCATAGAAAGCTGTGAAAAAAGATTAATTTATATAATAATAATTGGTGATTTTAATTTTTTCTTTATCCTTTTTTTTTCGTTTCTTCCTTTTTCGTTGGGGATAGGAAATGGTGAGAAGCTGTCACCAACTAATGGAGGAATACCTCATCGACACGTGTCCATCTGCCCGGCTCAAGGAACCAATAGTTGAGCAGCCAACCGCGCCTGCAAGCCCAGTCGGGGTGCTTGACGCGGCTGCCTGCGGCAGCTGTGACACGCGCTCCGATTATCCCGGCTCCAGCAGCCAAGAAGAGCCGCCAGCCAAGCGGCTTCGATCCTCTGTTCCGGATGTACAGCAACCGTAGATAAGACCCCCGCCTCCAACTCGGTTTCTTTAGAAATTGCAAATTGGGGACCTTTTTTTGGTAAATTGTTATGTCATTAATTATGAGATGAACGGTCAGGATTGGATGATAATAGTAGTATAAAGGGAAGAGGGAATTTTGTTATTTAATCATTGTCATCATAATTATTAATTTTTGAAGGCTATATATATAAATATAGTAATTTATTATTTTCTCTATGGGCTTTTTGGTCAAACTGCTTAACAGGTCCTCATGATCTTTCAATTATTCTTAGCGCAAAATTCAATCATGACTGCATGAAGATTTTATGAGTCTTAAAGCTGGTTGGACCAACCATTTCATATATAGACTAAATTGCCCTCCATTTTTTTCTTTCTTAACACCGAAAAGGCAAAAAAATTGAAAACGTATTGCTTGAGTATAAATATAGGGGCGTGGGCCAATGGGGTTATTCCACGTGTCCGACAAAAATTACGGACAATGGGTCATGGAATGTGGCGACTGGGCGAGTGTGTTTCAAAACCGGTTGGACGAGGATGTTAATGTACATTAACAATAGGACATAATGATGGGGTCATTATAGTAAAATCGGGAATCTGCCACGTAAGAGTATGATCTCAGGAATGACGCGGGCGTATGAGGGTATGCCACGACGGATTTGGAGCCAACTGCCAAAGAAAAAAGAGGATGTATAGATTTTGGAGGGAAAAGGCACGAGGGAGGGGGCGCAAAATCAATCGGAGCCGTCCAAGTGTTCAAAGAGAGGATCAGAAGTGTACGAATGGCAGGCGAAGATTTGATTTGATTAAAAGGTATGGTGATGGGGAAGAGGCGGGGGAGTGTCCACCACGCGTCACATCACCTTTTGAACAACAATATAAATATTACTACTCCATATATAACCTCAAAAAACAAGAATTTGTTACCAAAATTATCAAATCTAACATCTTCCTTACGACCTTACCTTTTATCTAAAGATAAAGATAGAATTTGTTACTACAGCTCCGTAGAAGAATAAACGAGTGTTTGGTTCAAATGATTTGACATTTGTTCTTCTTAAGTAGGGGCGTACCTATATGGGGGCAGTCAGGGGTCATCGTCCCCTAAAATCTTGCAAACCCCAAATAGGGGTGGGATTATTATACCATGGCCCCCCTATTTTTTTTTTTTGCTCAAAGTGGCCCACTTAAAATTAAACGTGTCCCTTCCAAATTTCCTTATACTTCTATATATGAGTTACATGAGCCATGTATTTGTATAGCTTTTAGATAAAAATAACTTATTTTGGCCCAATTTAAATTTTAATGGATAAAATAAAAGTAATTTATTAAGACCAAAATCCAATATTTGATAGGTTAAAAGAAGTTATACTTAATTTGTTCCTATTACAATAAGGTGGAATCCCGTATATATGATTAAAATTATCCTTTTACAAAAAGCAGAAGGATTAAATTGTTGTATATATATTATGATACCAAAAAAATTGTTGCATTATAAGTAGGCATAACCCTAAGCATATCGTACCATAAGTATTTTTTTCTCTTTTTACAAGTTTCAAGAGAAATAAATCAAAGTAAAGCATTCAAGCATGATTACAAAACATCAAATTTATAAGTTGATCACAACAACAATTGCATCTTGGATTTATATTTATATTATTTTTGTTTTGTATACTTTATTTAACAAAAGTATTCTATATTTATTCAAAAAAAAAATCAATATACTTCTTCGCCCCCCTTCAAAAATTTCCTAGGTCCGCCCTTGCTCTTAAGTAAGGTCTCACATTCGAGTCTTGTAAATAGAGAAAACCATTATTGGGAGAGCTTTTCCCCTATAATGGACCAACCCGACTCAAACAAGATTAACTTCTAAAAAAAAAAAACTCCGTAGAAAAATTCCTCCCTTTTGCTTTGCGTTGCTTTTACTAGTGTTTTGTTTGTGTTTGTCAAACTTACATGATTTTGCATGGATTGAATTCGAAGACATAGCCAAAGTCACCCATGTGAATCAATGGTGCATCTGGAATGTTGTCTATATACTAATATCTCAAAGGAAAAAAAAAAAAAAATTAAAAGTCAAAATCGTGTCTCTTAATTCATCATGCATTCATGTGTAATTTGCTTGCTTTTCATATTTTGGTAATTTCAAAGTTCAAATTGCTGTTTTAAAATGCGGTAGTATTGAATACTTTTTAGTAGTCAAAATTATTTTAGATTGGATTTAGGGCAAGAAACATGTTTGCTTGAATCGTTTTAAAACATTTCTCATAAGCTTAACGGATAAAATAGCTCTCGAACTATTTTTAAAGGGATAAAATAACTCATTGGCATTCAATTCGAACAATTAAACCATCTGATTCTTAATTTTGAGACAATTTAATCCTCATTAGAAGGACCTTACTTTATAGCAACATTAAAATCCAACTCCCTGCAGTGCTGTGTTTAGGGCACACAAGTTACCGAAATTTCTAGCAAGAACCCAACCAGCTCCCAAGTATTTGTTCATGTACACCCCTGCCCCAAAAGTATAAATAATTGTCTTGATGGCACCCCCAATGGGTGAAATAAGGGGGCCACAATTTTGTGGCTGGGATTTCCTATAAATATATAAAAAAAGAATTGGTCAAGAATGGGTCCCAAATCCAGGCTGTATACTAAAAGGTAAGAGAATGGGACCCTTTTTTCCCCTCCCCCTCTTCTTCCTCTTCACCAAATTTCTGCACTGCAAGAACAGCATATAAATGAAGCTATTAGAAGTAGTAAGTATTATTATATATTTGTTGTACCTAAAAACTTTTACATAAGGTCTAAAATGGGGAAGAGGAATAATGAAAGTTTTGAACATCTCCCATGGCAATCCATGTACATGTGAATCCTGGGCTGAGGCCAGTAAATGGGCCCATCAAAGGCCCACCAAAGTTGCAGTAAAATTGGGCCCCACACTAGTAAAAGCCTTTCACAGGCTTTTTTTAGAGGGGAAGAAAAATGGGTCTGACTGACCCTTCTCTTGTAGGACAAACTCACCAAAGTCTGAGTGGAACCTCTTTGAGAAAGAGCCAATGCATGAGACAAAGCAGCATTAACCACCCACCCTTCTCCATGCCCAAGCCAACACCCATTTCCCCATAATCCCCATTGCCCATTGCCAATATATCCTTCATTTGTCCTTTGTTCATCCTCAATTCCTCATGAATTAGGGTTTTCAGTTTTGGGATATTTTTCATGCCTGTAATCTTGATTTCTGGTTTTCTTTTATTGTAAAATATTCAATACACCGTTAGTGGAGTTTAGCAGAGACTATACATGTGGATCCTGAAGGGTGACATATTTCTCTAAGGGATTAGATTGAAATATTTAAAACTTAATTAATTCATAAAATGGACATGTGTCAACTACACAATTCGCTTATGGAGTCCAAAATTTACACCGTCGGTGTATCAAATAATTACCCTTTTTTTATTGTTCCTTGGCTACCCACTTCAATTTTTGTAGCATTGAAAAATAAGTTTGTTTGTGTTTCAGTATTATTGTCCATTGCTTTGTTCATTTTGGAAAGGTTTTTGAAACACAACAAATCATCTGTCCTTTTGTTTTATTTTTAATAATTTATTAGTACTATATTGTTTGCTTTTCGAATTCTTGTTGGTCGAGTTGTTTGTTTTATTGCTAATGCTTGTCATGTCTAGGCCTCTAGGGTTGCCAATTCCATTTTTTGTTTACCTTTCCATGGCTAAAAGGTTGAAGAGAAGCATTTAAGTAAGTTATAAGTATATACAAGTCAACACAAACTCAAAGCTGAAAAAAATTAATATGTACTTAATTAATTCAGCATGTTCCTGGAGGATTAATATTGCTAAGTTGTGGTCCAAACTCCAAAATCCATTTCAACTTGCACTAAATATATGTATCTGCTTTTGTGTAGGTTAGAAAGGGGGGGGGGGGGGGGGGCACGAGATTTGAGAAACAAAACAAATTAGAAAATGTAAGCAATAATTAATGCACACTCAAAACACAAAATCTTGTTTGTTTATTGGTAAAAGATCTTTAGCTCTTAGTTGCGTTTGACATTCCGCAAAAAATCAGAATACCTTTTCCAATCTGCATGCATGATCGAAGACAGAAACAATCTAAACAATAGATTTCTTTGGTTCTTGGGGAGAAAGAGAAGTTTTTTTTTTTTTTTTTTTTTTTTTTTAAATAATGTCTTTTAATAATAAACTTGCCTTTTTATCTGGCAACAATAACATTCACTTACAAAATTATATAATTGGAACATGAACGAAAGAATTAATGGGGGTTTTGAGGTTCAACGCTTGTCTTCACTGAATTAACTTAAAAGTTCATATAGAATAGAAAAAGCAATTATATGGTATTGGAGAGGTAGACGATAGCAAATAAGTTATATATTATTATTATTATAAGACTAATAATGAAATAAATTGCCTAGAGTCAATGTGATAAAGACATATACTATTGCAGTATTGCATTAAACAGACAAAAAGCAGCAAATTGGAAAAAGAAAATGAAAAAAAGTATAGAATTTGCATAGAATTAGAAGGGCATGTATATATTAATGCAAATAGAAAAGAATGCAATGGTCTTAAATATATAATATATATATATATATATATTTTGATATTAAATTCGGGTGAGTGGAGACCCCATTTAGCAGCCTCCTAAGTCCTTCGTATACTATTTACAATTTTAATAATGTGGGTTTATGTGTCGCAAACCAAACAAAAAATCATATTCCAAAGTCCCAATAGACAAGGGAAAACGAATAGTAGAATTAAAACGACCCATTTCTTATCATAACAGCTGGGGGAATGGGAGATCATTCCAAGTAGCATCCAGGGAAATTATTATCATCCTATCCTAACGCGGTTTGTGAAGTCTAAAATCTATTATACTAACGGAATAAGAGATAATAACCATATATAATATGGAAATTACTAACTTGTGATCGGGTAATTCAAACTTTACATATGTGAGATTATATCGCTTTTTTTTTTGGATAAATATGTGTGTATTCATCCGGTACTAACAGGAATAAGAACTGCTAATCAAAACTAGTTACAATAATAGTTGCATTTTAAAAGGCAACTAGCTATCAGTCAAGACTCAAATTCCAACTTTTACAAAGGAAAATATTGATAGGATCCTTGGCAACATTTTTAAAGCCAAGTAATCGAAATCTAACAGACTCTACAATGGTTTGAAAAGACTGATCAGCTGTTTTCATTTTCTGTTGAAACACTCTACAATTTCGCTCTCTCCAAACAACATAACAATAAGCATTCCAACCTAACTTCAAAACTAAAGACAAAAGAGACTTCCCTTTAAATTTTGTAGTAGCCCATTCAAACTCACTTTGCCAATTTCCAACTGTTCTTCTCAAATTACAGGCTCTCAAAATTCGTTCCCAAATCTTCTAGTATCAAAACAATATAGGTTTTGATAGACAACTTGGTACTCATAGAGGTTGAACTTTGATATATTAGAACATCCAATCTAAAATGAATTGGCAATAAGTAGATAGTTTCAAACTAATTAAAGGTTTACAACAATTCATACTTAACATATGTGGAATTATATATATACTAACTAAATAGTATAAATAATTTTCATAATCTCAATTATTGGAACAAATGAAGGATCCGATTCTCTCCCATTACTTTGTAATTGAAAAAAAAAATGAATGGGGTTTGAAAAACATATTGAAAAGTAATTAATATGAATAAAAAAGTAAAGGATGAGAAAGGGAATCCAATATAGGAAAAAACACATCAATAATGCATAAGCAACCATTATAAGAAGGAAAGAAATGTGTATACTAATATGGGATTGATGTAACACAAAACTGTAGCTTAAGACTTGGAATCAGGGCTTCGTCAAAATTTGAATGTTCATGATAATAATTGATCAACTATATATGATCGGTTTCCGAATTGGTGCAAAACCAAAAGTTGAGTTATGAAGTAAAAAAGACTGTGTAGGGCAAGTGAGTTATTGGATAAATTATGAAGATATATAGATAAATGATGAAGCACATCATATGAGGTTTCTGCTTCAAATGTTATCATCAATACCCCCAATTCTGTGGGGTAAATCCATCATATGCTGCCAAAATTATATCATGGGTATTACAGAATTTCTTGTACGATATTTCTTTTTCTTTTAGAATTTATATTAGAGGGAAAAGAAAGAACTTAGTCTATAAATTGTAAAAGTAAGTGAGATATATATTGTTTGTTTGAAGGGAAAAAGAGAAAGAAAAAGAAAAATGCTTCAACCAAAACAATTTTGGGCTTTATTCAAAGAAAAAAAAACAAGTTTGGGCTGAAGAAAATACTGCTATTAGTGTTAGTTTAATTACGCAGGCTTGAAAATGGATCCAGTATAGTTCCGAAGGCTTGGATATTGGGTTTTAAGGCCGAGCATATAATTTCAACTGATATTGGCCCAACCAATTAAATGCTCCATAGGAACAAAGTGAATATACATACATCATATAGACAATGAGAAAATCTAAGTAGAATTGTTTGAATTTTTTTTTTCTTACTTGAGATCGACTTGACCTAATTAACTTTTTTTGAGAGAAAGAGAGAAAAGAGTATCATTGTATATTTTTAGGAAGATTATCTGATATACCATTAGTATATATTTTTTATTTCACAAGTGGGGTTAGGGAGTAGGAACATGCATATATATACTATCTTATATTACTCAGTTTATTTTTAAGTTAGGCATATTCATAAAAGGAAATGTGGAATCCCCTTTACTTTACTATATATATATATATATATATATATATGAGATGATAATCCATGTTTATATATTTTAATAATTAATATTTTAATTTTAATATATATAATTTTGTACATAAGATGTCAAAATAATAAGCTAGCTTTTAAAGAAAAGAGTTCCTCTAACATCTTGTTCCAAAATCGGCATCAAATCAAATCTATAGGAGGAGCGTCCAGATTGGTTAAACCGGGAGCACAATGTTGACTTAGGTTGGCAAAGAAATCGGCACATTTGCTACCTTCTCGCAAGATAGATTTCTGTTGGACACCCCGTCTAGTTTCATTCTAACAAGTTTCCACCCTGACGTGTCTATCACATGTTCAATGATGATAAACTGATAGGTCTCACTTTATCATTACCTATGTATGAGACCCACATTAATTACACCAATTTCATCAAGAGGGAAAGGGGGTGGGGTAAAATTGGAGGGGCAAGGGGAATTATTTCGCAAGATATATATGCAGGGGCGGATCTTGACAAGTGGCATTGGAGGGGGCCAATTTGACTAAAATTATTTTAGGGGGGCCAATTTATGAATTTCAATATATCTATATAAAAATGTAAAGAAATATAGGGGGATAATAAAGCAATTTTAGGAGGGCCTTGGCCCCCCAAGACATAATGAGGATATGCCCCTGTATTTTACCAAAATGATCTATTGAAGTCAAGGATCATCATGGTATACTTCTTGCTGAGGTCGCACCACCCCTCCATGTCCAATTTCATCAATTTCGACATATTGTCCTTAATTGAACAATATACAAAAAGTTGGATTTTAACCTAATTTGACAACCATCGAATTTAGGTATGGGCGGTTGGACTAAGTGTTAATGTATAAAATAAAATGTCACATATCTAAATTAGACATGACATTATGTGTTTTCATGAAATTAGGATGGTCGTCACTATATGTCGAACTTCACTAATGACTATATATGGTAACTGTGACTAGCTTAGCTTTGATGAGAAGTAGGAACACCCTGGTGCAAAAACTGAACTAATACAAAACTAATTACTTTGGTTTTGGTTTTAATAATTGGTTATGACCCAAAATATGACCTTGTATTAATTCTTGGATATGTTAATACTGTGAAATACTAAACTAATTATGTTTATGCCTTCCCTAAAAAAAAAATTATGTTTATGCCTTTATGGTGAAAAAGCGCGTGGAGGGAAGCAAAAGGGGCGTGGTGTTGGTGTGAGCAAAGTAGGGAAATGGAAGGGCGGAATGCCGGCGGTGAAGGTGGCAGCGAAAAGATGCAACCGCATGGTCGGTGTTGGCGTGGCCCTCTCGTACGCCTTCCGTACTAATGTACTTTTTTGACACTGCCTGGCCCCGCCACCTCGGGCCTTCCCTCTGCCCATTGGGCTTTGGGCTATGGCCTCTACTTACGCCCCGCCACCTACGTCCTCCACGTGTCTCACCCTCTCAATTTCTAATTTTCTACTTCTCTTTCTTTTCCTTTTAATTGCTTAATTTTTGTGGAGGAACCTCGATCCAGAATAAGTCTCACATTAGGAATATCACACATATTAAGATAATAATTAACTCACCTTGAATTTAGTAAAAAAATATTTTAAATGACCTAAACACCTTAACCTTTTTATTAATTATATTTATCTTCTCTCTCCCTAACTCCCCATTAATTAGGGGTATATATGGTAAACATGTTACAAATTGTATTGGTTTTATAAGTGTGACACTTATTATGAAATAAATCAAAACTTGATTTGTAACACTTAAAATGGATCGGAGGGAGTAGTAGTTAACCGAGAAGGTGGTGAATGGTTTGCTCCAAGCCTTTCAATAAGAGAATTAGACGGACCAGGTTTACCATCTCATCCATGGTTCCGATTAATAAAATTGTGACAAATAAGATTTTTTCCTAAAATTTAAGTATTAATTTAACACCAGTTTTAGCCCCAAATTTCACCAGATGAAATTTATAAGGTAAGTTCCTAAATTTAGGACATTAATTGGCTAATATTTTAGAAATTACAGGAAAAATCTGACTTGTCAAAATCTTATTGGTCGGAACCATAGATGACGTGGTGAACCCTATCTATATAATAATTTCTCCTTCAATAAGGAGATGGAATGATCACATGAAAGGGAGAAATTATTACATGGACCGGGTCCACCACGTCATCCATGGTCCCGACCAATAAGATTTTGATAAGTCAGATTTTTTCCTACAATTTCTAAAAGTCTAGCCAATTAATGTCCTAAAATTAAGGACTTACCTTGTAAATCTCATCTGTTGAAATTATGGGCTAAACCTGGTGCTAAGTTAGTGCATAAATTTTAGGAATAAATCTGACTTGTCACAATCTTATTGATCGGGATCATGGATAATGTGGTGGACCTGTTCCATCTAATAATTTCTTCATAAAAGGAAACCTTTGGCTTCCTTTATCCGATTGATTTTTATTGTATCATTGGCCATTTTAGTCTAATACTAATCCTTCTCGAATTGCCATCAATAATTTCTTCATAATTTCTGTCTCTCTCAATATATTCACAGTAATTAGAAAAATAAAATGGTGAGTATGAAGATGTAGAAAGTGGATGTAAATATAGCATTTCCTTCTATTCATGAACTCAAATTATAATAGTGATAGCAGTGAAAATGAAAAAAGATGGGCCCAGGAGCTAGTGGAAGACCCATATGACCAGTTGTCCAAATTATGGCCCATAAATGAGCTGGATAATATTTATAGATATTTAGATTTTATGTGGACATATCTTCTATCCTTTAAATGCTTCATTCATGCAAATCAGTGGAGAGAGAGAGAATGGGGAAAAAAAAAAAAAAACTTAGCCAAAATTTTCTCATCCTCGAGGCCTCACCGCTCACCACACCTATTGATGGCAACTCTCCTGCGGCTGCGCTGTGCTCTCGACTGCACAATTCAACTGATGTTAAATTCTAAATTCTTTGAAAATAATAGGGCAATTCCATTAATTTGGTTGGTTTAATTTTCCTTTTACAGCTATTTATATTTACTTTTTCTTCCTCTTTCGGCTAATTTTCAATCAATCAAAATCAAAATGGAATGTATAAAAACATAGAGTAGTGATCAAAGGGGGTGAAAAGTTTTGGTGACCCCATGTTGGTCTTTTTGGTCAATAGAACCAAATTTGATCATGTGGATTAATTTTCTTTCTCCAAGCCTTTTAGCTAGCTAGGGTTTAGGGTCTTCACCAGTCTTTTTTTGCTCTTATTTAGAAATCTTATTGTCATATGGCTAGCTAGGCTATTTTGCCCTTCTTCCAGCATATAGGCAAGTACATAATACACAATTATTCTAAACTCTCCTGGAAATTAAGTCTCATTTTTTAAAAAGGAAAAAAAAACCCTACTTCCCTGTCTTGGGAAAAAAATGAAGGATTATTGGAACCATAATTGATCAAAGCTTTTATTTTTGTATAATTAATTATGGTAATAATGCTATTATTGATGATCACTATCGTTTTCGATTGAGAACCATATATTATTATCACGTGGGCAAGCATAAAAGTAATTAAAAGTCCCATATATATATATATATATATATATATACCATTCTAAATGTTTTATAAAATCTTGCTTGGTCATCAAAGACCATTTCTAGCACCATTAGGCATTAATCAAAGTAACAAGGAACAAATAGAGAAAAACTAGACATTGGAACTAGTACCAAAGGATCCCAAGTGACAATAGTTTAAATTTATGAATAGGATTAAAAGAGCAATTTAGGTGGAAATTCGTGTACACGTGCATACATGTGTGCGTATGAATTTATATCGAAGCTTGTTCTTGATCTTAGTCAAAAAGTCGAGAAAGGTATATATAGAAGCCTGCGCGAGTATATGTATATACACAAACACACACATGCATGCCCACATGTGTGCGTGAATTCTTAGATATAGAGAAGCCAAGGGGAAATAAGCTAGGGTTAAGTTAAGTCATATGTAGTCTTTGGGAAAGTGGGAGATAATAATGATAAGGTTAAGTGTATGACATGTGGAATTAGATGCATAAAAACCTAAGAGTCAACTGCTGAGGCTTAATATATAAGTGCCACTTCTTGCCCCGAGAGAAATTTATAGTCTCCCAATTTACTTCCACTTGTGCACCCATGCATATGCCTAGAATTTCTTGTTCTTGTTAACACAATTGTCTCTCAAACAAATAAAGGCAGCTTTTTGTGCTATAGCATGCACATTCCACTCACGGAATATTAATGTACTGTAAATATATATATATATATATATATACTATAGTATTAGAAACTTGATCTATGTATTAATTATAATATGGGGAATGGATCAAAAGAACTTTTTAAAAAAACATATTGTCTTTTAATTTATTATAATGTGAATTTTTTGTGGTTGAGTTGTATTTACCTAACTAAAATTGACTAAACACTACACATGCAAGTAAAGAATTAAAAAGGGTGGAAAAGAAGGAAAAGGAATGATAATGATATACAGTTAGTACTTTTTGTCTCCAGGAGTTTGCATAATTTCTTCAAAGAAACAATTTTGTACACCAAAGCTAAAATTAACTGCACCAAGTACATGCATACACCTTTATGAGGACCACATTTTTTTGGTTAAGAAAACAATTCCATTCCCACCAGCTAAAAACCAAATCCTTATCAATCTGTGTCATCTAATCTTACCAAGAAAGTGAAAACTGAATAAGGGCTTTGCGATGTTTACATACATACCTCTCTATTGGTACAAAAAATCACTCTATACGGATATCATTTCGGATTTTCAGGTCGGACAAAATGTTGATGCATATCGTGTTACTTTTGGTTATTTCAAGATTCGAGTTACTTTGATTCAAGTCAATTTTATAGCAAAAAGTCATTCTATGCCAAAACATTCTTCTTAATACTACATAAGAAGTAAGGCAAGTAACATATAAATCTGGGTTTCAAAATCAAGATGTCTCCAAGATGAATTCAACCCTTAATCATATAACATCAATGAAAAGAGGGATTTCAGGATTTGAGTAACTTTGATTCGTGTCTATTTATAATTACAAAAGTCATTATTATACCATGACCCATCTTTTTTAATACATGGGTCGTAAAGAAAGTAACCTATCTAAGTTGAATGGAGGATTTCGAAATCAAGACGTCTCTGAGATGAATTCCACATGATCTGACCATTTTCTTCGAAGGAGGAATTTCGGGATAAACTATTATTTTACTATATATTATATTATCATTATATCATATATAAAATTAATAATGGAATTGAAATAGGGATAGATTGAGTTGGATATTGCCACCTCTAGATATAGAAAGAAGAAAGGGATTGAGAGTGCAATAGTGCGGCAAGAGGATAGGTGTCCATATTACTTAGGAAGGGAAAATGGAAGTGTGCCCGGTTTTGTTAAGAGGGTACACAGTGCCTCGCTGTCTTAGCATGTGAATGGGTTGTGGCTTTCACTTCTCTCTCTCTTTCTTACTTAGATGCAACCCCCCAACTGGCACTTTTTGATTCATTCACATTTAGACCCCGAATGGGGCTTTTGCCTTTTGGATTCAATTCATAATGAAGACAAAAACTCCTCTAGGATTATTATTTCACCCCCTCTCTCTATATATATATATATATATATATATATATTCTCTTTCGTCTTTTCCACCCCTTTTTCTAGTTTTCTTCTATCTTTATAACTTTGATTCAAACATTCAATATTGGGACACATATCACCTTCACCATCTAATCTAATTTTTAGTTACTATTACCGACCCCTCCTTTTTATTTTTTGTTTTTTTGGCTTTTTAGGGCAGTGGGTCGAAACTTACTTCCCTATTCTTACTTGATAAAAAGGAGCCCAAAGATAGAGTGGAAAATACACACATTTAGAAGAGAAAAGAAAACTTAGGGGAAAGGAAAAAAAGAAAAATGAATGTGTTTGGTTCATCAGAATGTAGTAGTGGGTGTGAGTCTGGTTGGACTCTTTACTTAGAACAGTCTTTTTTATCTGCAAATCCTTCACATAAAGATAGAAAGAGTGGGTTTTGTAGTGATGAACATCATCATAGAGGTAAAGAGGTTGATGTTGTTGTTGAAGAAGATGAAGAAGAAGAAGATCTTTCCATGGTTTCTGATGCATCTTCAGGGCCTCCAGTACATTTCTATGAAGATAGTAGTAATTATAATAATAATAATCATGATTTTGGTTATTTCAATGATCAATATACTTCTGCATCAAAAGGAGCTGCTGCATTGATGAATAAAAATGGTGGTAAAATCAGACACAGAAACAAGGAACATCGACGTCGTCGATGCAGGGAAGAAGATGAACAACTTCCTTCTTTTCTTGATGATACTGCCAGCTCTCCTCTCATCAAGGTAATTTATATAAGTTTGATTAATTACTTATCAGAATTCATTCTTTAATATTAGTGTATTGATTAAGGTTAATTTCTTGACTACTTTTTCAGAATAATTTTGGTATTGCCAATAATCAAGCTTCAATGGAGAGTGTCTATCATTATCCTCAGGGGTTCTCTGCAACACAGTACTTTCAGGTACTTGCTTATGCTATATATGCCTAATCTTAATTTCAAGTTAATTCCATTTTTTTTTCCTTTAACATTAATTTTGTATCCATGTTTTCCCAATTGTTGAATTGAAACATGTTTTATGTTTGAATTATTGCAGGGAGGATCTGCATTTCAAGGCCACTTTGGGTTTTTGCAGTCTGCTCCATCTGGAGACCAGATACAAAATAACCAGTTAAGCAACTTTCAATTTATTAGCATTCATTTTGCTCATTTATTTCTTCATTTTTGTTTGAAATATCAACTCATTGGAAGTTTCAAATTTGGCAGGTGGTTTTAAAGGAGCAAAAATGAAAGGAGTAGAGAAGAGATAAGGTGGGTTCTAAATATCAGCCCTGCTTCAATTGCTGCTGCCATTGGTACTAGTTCTAAAAATGAAATGGAAAGAAGGGTTTTTTTCATTTCTTTTCCAAAGTTAAGAAAAACAAAAAGCAGAATCAGATCTCAAAGGAGATCTTGTTTTCCTTTTATTTTTCATTTCTTTTCCAAAGTTTCCTTGTACCAGCACCAAATGCAATGGGAAACAACCTGAGAAATCAGCATAAGTTTAGAAATAAATTTTCTTTTTTATTTTAATTTTCCTGTCAAGGAACAGTGGGTACAAATTACAAAACCAACTGAGCCCCTCCGTATGTAATTTATGTTCATCATCAGTCTTTGGTTTTTCTCGATGGAGCCCCATGCTTGATGCTTCTTCTCCCTCTCTCTCCATACTTGCAAATTTCATCACTTAACTCAGTTCATTAAAAGTATAATATGAAAATATAAGCTTTATTGCTTCCTAATGTTTTGACATTCCTTCACAGTCTTGTCCCCATCAACCCTAGTTAAGTTCTCTCATGAAGTCAAAAAAAAAAATTAATCTGTTAATAAATTGTATGCAACTAAAAATTCCTACTAATCTTTAGAAAATGGGGGAAAATTCAAGCCATGATATTATATATAAAAAAGGATAAGGGATGAAGAAAACAAAGGCATTGTCGGCTGTTGCATGCATGTGCAAGGGAGGATCATTTATAGATTTGGTTTAGTAATGGTTTCTTGTTTGGTAAAATTTGAACCTAAAACAGAGACTATATTTATTAACTTAAGTACCAAGGTACAATATAGCTTTTATTTAATTTATATTTATATTTTTTGTTCCCTTCCCTGCAAGTGAATGACAGAATTAATGGTTTTTGTTTAATCTGTTAACACTATTCTTTTCAACAAAACAGGACAAAATTGTAGTGTCATCCACCTAACTTTGGTAGCTACTCAGAATGATAGAACATGAATGAAATGAAATCAAATAAAAGATGAGAGATTCTGAGATTTTGATTAGGTGGGGATTTCCACAAAACTTGTAGCTCTTTCCAAATTCCTCCATGTGTAAGTAAGAAGTTGAATCAAATCATGGAAAAGAAAGCTTAATCATCAATAAAGACAAGAACCCCATGTCTCTAAGTTTGGAGACAGGGCTCCATTTCCCACCCTGGAATTAGTAATTCCATTTCTAAGGCCTAAATATGCAGAGATGAGACAAAGTGATGGAAAGTGTAATGGGGTAACTTAATGGGCATTGATATCAAAATTCATCAAAAGGAAAAGAAATTGCCAAAGCTTAAAATGTTTGGAATATTTCATATATAAGGCCATAACCCTTTTTCTCAAGCCCCGGGAAGATCCTGCCTGTGATCTTCCTGACCCAAAGGAACATGCCCCATTATCTTATTTGGAAGCCTCTAAGTTTCAAAAATACTTTTTTTCTTCTTATAATAATTAATTAATACTAATAATAATAATTTATTAATGCCGCTTTGCTCCCTCCAACCTTGTCTGCTTTGCAGCTGTCATTGAAGTTGATGTCATGCACAATTATATGTCTCTTCCATATGATTTCTTTATATAAAAATTTGGGTTTCTGTTGAAAATGTTGAAAAGGGATAAAGGAAAAAAAAGATAGGCACTTGGGGAATTTAGGATGTCAAAAGTTCTGATCTAAAACTTCTATACCCACATGTGCAATTTTCATATATTTTAATGCTCTCATCAGTACTGTGGGAGTACTTCTCAATGTAGTCAAAAAATTACAAACATAAAATGAATATAATAAACAAGAATTGCACAAGGCTAAAAAGACAAATCAACCTAACAAAAAACTTTTATTTTATAATAAAAAAGAGAGTGTTTGCCTCGTTGCATTCCATTTCCAATTCCAATTTTTTCCATTTGGATAAGGATCTAAGAAAGTATGGGGAAAACATCTATTGTTGTTCCAACCACCTCCAAAACAAAACCTTCAATCCTTGCATGTATAAATATATATGCAATGGGGAATGCAGCTTTCATTTCTTCATAATTATGTAAAAAATTAAAAATTGTTGTGTTTCTGTGTCTCCATTGCTGCTTTAACAAGGCTTGTTTCTGTTTTCCATGACAACCCTCTGCTTGTCTCTTATCTGCCAATGCCATGCAACTGCTGCATGTGTTGTAAATCAGTGAGCATCATCACTCTTTCTCCCATATATCTCTACAATAATGCACTATTCTATATATATAAATTTATTTCCAGTTTGCAAATCTTATTCAGGGGCATTAAAATCTTGGTTTTGGCTGCACATGATTTCCTGCAATGAATATTAAAAAAAAAAAAAGTGAATATAATGAACTATGTTCCGTACATGAAAAGAAATTGTAATTTGGAAAGGATAGCGTATGTGTTTGACTTGGCTACATTTAATTCTTGGTGTAGTACTGTCTTAAAACTTGACATCAAGAAACTTCATTTATATTGGCTATATATTGAAGATATGCTAGAAATTTTGAAGCATCGAACAACACAATAAAATCTCTGCAAATTAAAACAAGTCAATCTGATAGCCAAAAGCACCCACACAAAGGTGATGAAGGGGTCGTCGATGGAGTCAAAGAGAAGCAAAAGAACATTATATTAATTAAGGTTGCAATAATAATAATGTTATATTATTTTTTAAAGCATAAATCCCATAATCATAGGAACTATAGAGGACAGGGTATGTGTGGAAACACTGGGAACACATACCATCACCACATGCCACCCACTTTTTTAACTATTTTAATTTCAAGTAGAAATGCCGAAACATTACTTTGAAAAATTAGCAAATTTACCAAAGTAATTATCATGTATATATCATATGCTGTAAAATCTAATTACTTTTTGTTAAATAATACTTTATGAGTGTGATTAAAGTGGAATAGAAATCGAATTGTTACAATTATCGTCCAATAATCTTATGATCAACCTATATGAACAGAGCTTGAATGCAACATTGGGTTGCAATTATGTTTTCGAAATTTAATCTGCCATGCAATATGCATGAGAAAAAGATGCAGGGGAAAGCACAAAAACTTAGGGTTGGCAGTAATTGCAATTGATAGAAGGAACTATTTTCAGAATTTGGTGAGGTGGATGGTGACAAGGAAAAGGGTGAATGATGTCAAGAACAGTAAAACACGTTTATTATGTTGTGGTACTTTTTGGTGTAGGACACAACTGAATCAGTATAAATATGTGTACATATGGAGATTGCAGTGTGATGCTGAAGTGATGACAAAGAGATATGGGTTGATTGTCGTCTTGTTTGATTCTTATGGAAACAATATATATATATATATATTTAAATTGATCCTCAATTTGTTCATAGACCCCCCCACCCCCAAAAAAATCAAAATCTTTTTTTGTCATACATACATGCAGTAGTTAACCAAGTTTTGTCAAGGGTCTCTCTGGACGTACGCCTCAATATTGAATCACAGACAAAATTGAAGTTAAATAGTAAATCATGGACACCTATATCAAATCATCCGCTGTAGCACATTGGTAATTCCCTTGATTAGTTGATATTGGAATCCAGGTTCAAATCCTGGCAGCGGAATTTTTATTTTTTTTTTGTACTTTTTATTTGGAAAATTAAATTGCTTTTTTTCATTATGAAATTGAAGCCTACAACCCCATATAATGAAAAGCCCATTGGGCTTCAAATTTTCACCTAATAATTATACAGCTGGAATTTGGGAATTTGGAAACTCTATGCCCACTTTAATAGTTTGTTAGTGGCCTAAACTCTAATCCCGTTTTTGTATTTTGTCAGTTGGGTTATAAGGCCCATGTTTGTGGTTGGTTAAGTAGTTTGACATTTGTAGTTGTTCCTCTTAAGCAAGGTCTCCGGTTCGAGTTTTTGTGAATGAAGAAAATCATTGTTGGGAGAGTTTTACCCCCTACCCCAGCTGGAAGGTTTTGATTCAAAAGATAACAAAATAAGACAACCGGCTCGAACAAGGTTAACTTGTAAATATAAAAAAAAAAAAAATATAGTGAAAACATAGGTTTTGATTCAAAAGATAACAAAATAATACATTGATTTTCAATGGTTACAAATTACAATGAAAGAGTCTTGTTTTTAACAATTTTCTCCATGACCGCAGAATCAGAAAAAGCAGACACAATCGCCACAACAATATATTCCTTAGGGAGGCATGTTTGATTTTGTTAAAGCCATATGTTTTCAAAAGTGCCTTCATTAAAAATGTCGACTTTATCTTCATCATTGTCTGCAGATGCTGATGCAATCAACATAGCCAAAAGAATTGCCATGACAAAAACAAGCTTCTTCAACTTGAAGTACTCCATTTCTCTTTAGAAAATTATTGCTTGTGTTTAGAAAAAAGACAGAAAAATTAAAAATCTATTCCATTTGCATTTTGCCTACACCTTGACCTTCCTTTCAAAAATATACATAAATTACAGTAAGCGTTTAGACTTTAGAGTGATTGATTACAAAGCTTTTCGCCTTATTTGTTAGCTTTAAGCCAATCAAGAATACCCTTCTCTGATTCCGTTAACTGCTCCTCGCTCTTCCCTTTTATAGTCCCTTCCACGAATTCAAAGTAATCTTTGTAGTTTCTCTTGTAATAATTCTCCATTCTCTGTTTAATTTTATTAACAAAATACTTACTTAAAATAATCAATAAACAATGAACAAAACAAGCCAAAAATATATACTACAAAGTATGAAAATCCCACCTCTTTGTCATTCTTGGCTTTGTTTTCCTCTGATTTCTTCAGGTACTCTGTTAAAGTTTTACACTACTTTTATTAATTCCTTCAAAAACATTCCAAATTCACTTGAAAAAGCCCCCAAAAAAAAAAAACAAAAGAGTAGTGTAGTGCATACTTTTGAGAAGCTCGGTTCCGGAATCGGAAAGTTGAGGAGCGGCGGCGACGGCGGATAAAATGAGAGCTCTTCTTCCGTGTCGGAGGTCAGAATGGGAATGGGAATGGGGTGTTGCGGCAGATTCAACTTGTTTAAGCGAAGTGGATTTGGGGTGAGGAGGAGGAGGTGGGGATTTGGCTTGTTTTCTATGAACAGCGTGGACGTTTGAAGAAGCAAATTGGTTGACTGTTACAGTCAGTGCCATCAATACGCTTTGCCCTATTGAACTCATTCTTCTTCTTCTTCTTCTTAACAATCATTAACCCATTACTCTATTCTTACTTGCAACTTTGGAACAAGGCAAAGCCAAAGCCAGCCACAGGTTTCTTTAAACATGCAGATAGATAATGCTGAGGTTTCTTTCTTATGGCCCATTTTATCTACAAGCTCGGTCTCGGTTCAAATTTACATTTTTCTCCTTTTGTTATTATTAGATGGCCAAAATCCAAATACCCAATATAGACCTAAAATTTTTTTCAGAATTTTTGATTGAACAAATTTACATTTTTCTCCTTTTTTAACCATCACATTCACACCAACACCTTATGAAAAAATGGAGTAAAAATGGAAAACAGAGAAGAAGTTTGGCCTGCAAATATTGCAGCCGCAGATATACATGTATTAGTGTTACAAAATGTTAATGGCATTCAGCAGATTTATACAGGTCACCATGTGTCGGTACAAAGCAAAACGCTTAACCAAATCTCGATAAGTTTACATAATAGATCTTTGCCTTTATGTTATTAACCAAGCTTTAAGAGGATATACAGTTTGGTCTTAACTATTCTAACAAGCCCTTGTACTTACACCATGCAATGGCAATCACATATAGGAATATCGTCCCAGTGGTACCGCCTCCAATTGTCCATAGGAATTCTGACATTCCAGCATCAAATAGCTCGATGTGGATATTCATGCCGAAGATACCAGCGACGACAATGAAGGCACTGATAACAAGGGTTGCTGTTGTCAGCATGACACCCATCTGCAGGAGATGGTTCTGTTTATCATCCAACATAATGTTAATGTAGTCTTCTGTGTCGTCGACATATTCCCTCAGCTTCAAAGACAAAGGAACAAAAATTTTACCAAAAAGAATAAAGAAAAAAAGAATGTCACCAACCTCTGTCTTAAGAGTAGCGACTGAAACAATAAGGTAGCCATACTGCTCTTGAAGGCTTAAATTATAGCATATAATTTTGCTTAAAATAGGATCTAAAAGATGCTAATAAAATGTCCTAAAGAGTTCTTACAGTATTTGTGAAGTCGAAATTCTTTTCCAGATAAAATATGACAAGTGGAAGTTTCTTGATGATACAATATGAGCTCGTTTAGACATTTCCACTTTTTATTTATCAAAAAAGAAAGATTCTTAGACAGCTATATTAGAAGTAATCAGTACATCCCTTACATTATTGCATCATCTCTTTCCTAAGAAAAGTTTATAAATCATATATCAATATCATCCACATCAATTGAATTAACGAGTACATACACTAAACTTAGCTAGGATTCTATAATCAATGCCTTAAAGCTCTGTCAGCTGATTATATCAAGAGCCCTAAGGATGAGAACCATGTCCAGACTCCAGATTATTAGCTGATTATAAAGGAGACAGTAACCAAAGGGAAATGCAACAGACATACCGTGGATAGCTTGTTCAGTGTACCATCAATTTGTACAAAATATGCCTCCAAGAGCATTTCTAACTCTTCCACATCAAATTGCTTGCTGATAGCACTGTGAGTGGCACTTGTACGAGTTCCATGGCTGTCTCTGCCAATTGCATTAGGAGCACTAAACAAATTGTCAGAGTCTTGGAGATCACCTTCATCATTGCCACCCAAGGCCATTTCAGCAGGTGTCCTGACATAACAAAGAGACAAATCTAAGATGCAAAAAAATTGCAAATCAAATGGACTGAAAAAGAGGGATATTTAATTTAATTGAGTTGTGAAACTGTTCAGTGCCTGTCATTAATGTCTGGTCGAAGAACACCTTCATCCATATCATCTCCCTCATTCATAGATGAGGTTGATGAGTTTTCAAGAAGTTGTTTCTCTGTTAAATACATCTCAGCCATATCATCATCATCATCTAGCAAGTGTTCCAGTTCATCCCTTACCTGAAGATGAGAGATTATGTACTAACTATCAATTAAAAATAGAAGATAATTAAAGAAACAAAAGATGTATATCAGGAAGAAGAACATTGTTGAACAGTTGATGTAATCTAAATTCAAAGTTTGCAACTACTGGTAACATCATTATAGACTTTAGGTCATAAAGCTGACATCAAAACTAATGAAAACATGCATGGTTCCAGAGCTTAAAATACTCAACCTTTTGAACACGCCCAGTTATTGCAACCAATCGACTTTTAATTTGACGGACACGCTCTAAATTGAGAGTACTAATCTTTGAGGTCAATTTATCTAAGGCTGGATGAGCCTCTTGCTCCAATGTCCTTGCCTGCTTTGGCAATAGAAAACAATTAACACAATAACATTACAGTGAAAAAAGTTCAAGGGCAAGAACCACCAGAGAAAAAGAACACTCACTTCATTATCTAAGCAGCTGCAAGCAGCTTCAAGGCATGCCTCCAAAGCAACAAACTCAAATGGGAGAATCTTTGATCCATCCGGGTTCTCAAGACCCTGTTTCTCTTCAGCTTCTTCATTTTGATTATGAGGCTGTGAAGACATTGGTAATATATGTTGGGAACTAGTTCGAATTATGCAGTTGGTATCATCAATAGCGCCCTCCTAAAGAAGAAAACAGAAAAAAGACTCGGCCAATGAAATCATAATATTTCCTCGCTGAAATTAGTTAATAATCATTGACTATTAGAAAGCAGACCAAGAACCCTAAATCGAAAACCCATAAAACAAAATCCAGTATACAAAAATAAATCAAGAATAAAAAGGAACCTGGGCTTTGGTGGCTTGATAATGACACAAAATCCGGCTCTGAAGCTCATCAACGAAAGGCGTTACAGAGGGATCCTTAGAATTCAAGAGCAAAACCTCCTGGGAAGTGATAATTGCCTTGATGTGTTCTAAATTGATAACGATTGCCCTTTCTCGACCCAGAATCGTGGAGGGGTACGACAGAAGCGGGTCGAGGATCCGAAGATCTCGAGCTGGTAAACCCGTTCGTCTCATGATAGCATGCTTTCCGGCCTCCACCACTTGGGTCTGGCTCGTGGAATCCAATAACAGCCATGCTCGAACACCGGTTCCTTTTTTCCGATGAGCAGCGACGGGGAGAGGCTGATTGGGGATTGGAGTGGGCCGAGGTGTTAGGTCCGGATCGTCTTCGAGTCTAGACGGTGGCGGTGGAGGTTGAGTTCTCATCGCATTTATTTTTGGTGAAGTTTTCGGTATCGGAAGTTCGTTGTCTACATAATACCGTTTACAATTATTCTCGTATAATTTTGGCGCAACTTTTTTAGTAATTCACCTTTCTCCCTTTTCCTATTTCTTTTTTTTTAATTGTTTTTATTTTCTTGTCCAATCATAGTAAGGATAGATAGATATTTATTTGATACATTGATGATATTGGTAATTAAACCTATTATTAATTTTATAAGCAAAGCTTTCATTGAGTGTCACATGACATTAGATTTTTTTTGAAAAGTGTCAATAGTTAATTTTTTAATGTTTTGTTTATATTTGTATTCATTTAGTTTGAAAAAATCAAAAGACATTCATCCCCTTTTCCTATATAAAATAAATTAATCAAATAATTATAAATTTGTTATGAATATACATGTGTATTGTGGATGTCCATGAATCTAAAATTAAAGCATGGATAAGATTCATAACTTGGTTCATTCATGCATATATACCTATGTACTAAGTTCATCCTCTTATATTTATGGTGATGTATCTATGTGCCTATAAATACACCACTTATTTTGTTATGGAATAGGATGAATAACAACAATTTCTCTCATTTTTCATATTTTCTTCTTCTCCATATTCTATTGTCTCTCTATTCTCTTATCTTTTCCATACTTCAATTTTCTATTCTCTTCGTTTATTTTGTTATCATTTCACAACAAAAATTCATTTCTTAACTGAAATTTTCTTAAAAGAATTTATAAAATAAAACAGCCGCTCCCGAAGCGCGACCGGGAAATTCTAGTATATAGTTACCTAAATGTTTGATAAATTAAAAAGTCAAGTACAAATTTATTCTCGTATATATGTGCGAAATGTTGGATTTGATTCTAAATCTTAAAATTGAAACAAATCGAATGTTAACCTCACATGCGAAATATATATATATATATAATATACACTAATTTTTCTAGCCGCCCTCTCCTCCCTCCCCTTCTCCCTTTGCCCTAGTTTTTTTTAGTTATCGTTAGTATTTCTGACTCCCCCTCCTCCTTAGTTATCAAACCAAGGGGGAGGAGGAGGGTTTGGATTTTGTTAATTTTTTGTTTTTTCAATAAAGGATCAGATCTACAGATCTGTCCAGTTTTTATTTGAGTTTGTTTTTGAATTGTTTTGAGTCAGTTAGTTATCGAGTCTAGTCTCAGTCCTTTTGGAATCTGAGTTGTCGAGTCTGAATTTTATGATCGTTTTAAGGATGACCAACCTTTTATTTATTCAAATCTTTCGTAAAATCGTGGTAATACTTTTCTTTTGGGTGCCAAGGAAGAGATCTGTGTGTCGAATCAATCACTTGATCATCGTTGATCAAAACTTTTTGTTTGGAAGAACAAGCGACAACGAGGGGGTGATGGACGTGATAGCGAGACATCAACATGATTCACGACAGGTGTTTTGGATTTCCAAGGAAGATCCAGTTCTTCAGGTGCAAAATTTAATCGATTATGAGATTTTACTGAAATTTGATGTAATGAAGGATGATATTCCTAAAATTATTGTAAAATCAATTATTTTGTACTTTCATCTTATATGAATGAAAGTTAGTTATTTTTCCTTCAAAAAAAAAATATATACACACTATATGCTACATATTATTTTTGTAACAACGTGAAATTACTTAACAGTCCTTCTAATTTTTAATCTGATGAGACTTTATCGCCCCGTTTTAGTAATTTTTTACAAACCATTAAAATTAACACTTAATTAAAAGAGTTATAAAACCAAATCATTAACTCGAAATAAAATCAACTCTTCAGATATTCATTATTGTTATTCCATTTTTTAAGAACTGTTTTAGTTCATTGGGAATGATTCATAATAAAGTCTTCCAGAATTCATTCTTGAAATCTAATTACAAAACAAGACGTTTCATTCCTTTAACTATTCAATATCCATCTATTCTTATCTTATCTTTAATATAACAATTCTTTCTCTTGATTTTAATTAACATACCTTTTTAAAAAGAAACAAAATTTAAATTTACTACTTTCACTGTTTTGTTGAAATACATTTTATTTAAGTTGGATTGTATGTGATTGGAGTTTGATTATATTATTGTTATTAGACTATTTGCATTTTATGTTGAATGAAGAATTGCAGATTTGCAGTACAAATCGAAGTGAATTTTTTTATTTCCAGATTGGATAAAATGATAGAATTTGGCTTTTTAAAACCCTAAGAATTGGAGTTAGCTTTCTTGTGGTGTAGTAAGGAATTCTCCTTAATATGCTGACATCATATCTAAATTTTAAACTCTTCAATTTCCATTACAGATTTAGACGTTACAAAAAAAAATGCAAAGCCACAATAGTTTTACCTTATGTGTTTATTTTACAGTTTTAAATATTTCAGTTAATTAAATTCTGTAACAATAGTTTTCGCTAAATCGTGCAGTATAATACTGAAAAAACAAATATTTAAAGCACATTTTGTATCAATTCAAAGCATTGAGCTGTGAGTTATGCTATATATAACTACATGTGTTTATCAATTTCGAATAAATACGGATAGTTTTAACAATATTTATTTTGCATTGTTAGAAAATGCCGAAATAAATTTACAATAAAGAATGAATTTTTGCTTTGACAAATACCAATGCTTTTTGTCCGTATTGCTGAACTTATTACCTTTAATATACTACTACTATTTAAGGTTAACCTGCTCAATATTGCCAATATCAAACTACAACAGCTCATATGGAACCAACTTTAATTTTTAACAGAATCAAATTCATCCTAAGACTTCCTCTTTTAATTTTACTCAAGCATAACTCACATCAATCAATTTATATTGCATAAAAAATTTGGTACTCAACTTTTCCTACTCCTTTACATTAGCAAACGATTCCTACTCCTTAACACTAAACTACACCAAAATTAAGACAATTCATATAAAAGCAACTTTTTAACAATTCAAATTTCAAAACGCTCGACGCGCCAGCACGAGCTACCCCTATCGTTTTCTTATTATATGTATACTATATTTAATATTTATCTTATAGGAAACTAATATTTTAAATAAAAGTACCTTAATTTGGCCTGGCCGATTAACCCGGGCGGCCCGGTTGACCCATGACCCAACAGCCTCAGCGAGTTATGGGCTAGGTCAGGTTTTACAACATTGGAAAATTGTGGCTTTCCCTGTGTGATTATAGTTGTACCATATTAAGCAAGATATAACTTAGTGATAGAGTTTGGGTAAATACCCAAATCAAGACTAAAAGTTTGGAGAAGTGTTCAGTTTGGGGTTAATCCTATAAATTGAATCTAATTAATCCTAAAAGTTTGGATCGTCAACCAAATTAGACATTTTTTTTAACGGAAGTCCTACGTGTTGTGCATGCATCGTTAAGTCAATAATATGTCGTTACCACATTAAAAAAGCCATATATATGTAGTATTTAACGCCACATACATGATGCACGGCTCCCATAAATAAAAAGGCTAATTTGGTTAATGGCCCAAACTTTTAGATCTAATTAGATTTTCTAAAAAATTAGACCCACCCAAATTTTTAGTCCTTATTTGAATTATTTACCCATAGAATTTTGTCAATTGATTTAACAATATAAAAAAAAGGAAAGTTTTGTCAATTTTAGAATTGGACAGTTATGTATCCATTGGACTTTCATCTTAGGATTGTTTGGATTTATAGATCGCTTACCAATAAGAGTCCATGGAGTCTCAAACCTCGATACCTTGTACTATAAATCCAAATCTTTACCATTTTATCCAATCCCATTGACCAAATTTAGATTTTGGTTGCCATATATTTCAGATATTCTTTCCAAATTTGTTATATGAACAAATATAAGTTTTCTGGCAAAAATAAAATAAAAAAGAACTATATATATATTTGAGGCTCATGCAAAGGAAGTTGCATATCAAAAGTACCAAGTAAAGAGAAAGAGGAGACTAGATTCAAGAAATGACGAAGAAATCTATTGCTATAATTTCCATGCTTTTCATGGTTCTTTTGCTTGCTCCACTCTCATCTTCTCAAGGTTATTTCTTTTACTTTTATTTTTTTTTGGTACCAAGGTTATTTCTTTTACAACTTTATATGTATATTTTATTTATAGCTTATGAGAGAATAAAATCTAAGTAAAGAGAATAAATAGTATTACTTCATAAATTGCAATTATAAGAAAAATTTTAAACGGTAAAGTTATTTGCACTATCATAAACCACATTATTTCAATACACTACCTATTGTCAAAATAATTTATTTTATTCAAATAATTTATGCAGGCCTAAAACTTTGTCCAGTTGAGTTAAAAATTAATGGAACATGCGGTCCCATGGGTGCACTTGAATGTTTTGAAGCCATAGATGCAAAGTATGGAGCTTCAGCAATGGCACAACATTGTACTTGTCAAGCTGTGTCATCTACCGAGCGTCTCTGCAAATGCCAAATTGTTTGTCCGCCTCCATCCTAATGAGATTTTATTTTACCTTAATGTTTTCACCCTTATAATGTAATAAATAAATAAATTATTACGCTCTTCTGAGCAACTTGAAGGAAGCAACTTGAAGCAATTTGAAGGATCTACTTCGGTTTTCCATAATAATAATAAAGTTACAATTTAAATGATATAATGGATTACTAAACACCGCCCTCTTTTACTAGTCACTGCCCCCCTTTGGACTATTTTGCCCTTTGCTCTATTTTCCATCAATCTTCAAACTTTTCAATTCTCTCAAACTTCAAACTTTCAAATCTCAATCATTCAAGTAAAATAACATCAAAACTCATGAACAAAATCTTTTTGATTGAAAGTATGTGTTTTTTGAAAAAAAAAATAAAAAATATCTATTTATCATTAATCAAAAATTAAAGTCCTCTTGCTAATATTGAGATATCCATACTCATTTAAGTTAAATGAATTATCCAATACTTATTAAAGGACAAAAGGAAATGAAAGGAAAATCTTAAAAAAAACCTTTAAAAAAGAAGAAGAAGGGAAAAAAAAAACAATGAACAAAGCTGGGTCGCGACTTGGCCATGGTTGGGTCGCGCGTGGATCGCGACCGGCCATGGTGTTGGTCGGGCACGACCTGCGCCTGCGTGCGACCGGCATGGTGCCAGTCGCGATCCGCGTGCGACCCTCCATGGCTTGGATCGCGACTAGCCATGGTGCCGGTCGCGACCAAGTTTTTTTTTTTCTTCTTCTTCTTTAAAGTTTTTTTTTTCTTTTAAGATTTTCTTTTAATTTCCTTTTGTCTTTTAATAAAATCTTTATTCATGAGTTTTGATATTGTTTTACTTGAATGATTTTGAATGATTGAGATTTGAAAGTTTGAAGGTTGAGAGAATTGAAAATTTTGAAGTTTGAAGGAAAAGGCAAAATAGTCTAAAGGAGGCGGTATTTATTAATACCCTTATTATAAAGCATTACTATCTGCTGTTATTTGGACTTATTGGCATTGTTATTGATTTTTTTATACATGAATAGTATTAAAAAAAATTCCAATATAAAATCCATTCTCATGCTTTTACTATAATAACTGTTGTTTTCCATTCTCACCCATTCTCATTCTCTTCATGGTCTTCATCTAAACCAGCACCAAAGTTGTTTTCATGAGTGCTAACAGCTTCGTTCGAACTCTTACAATTGCTTTCAGTCAGCAGCTTTCTGTTCATATAATTCAAGGAGTTGCTTGTACTCAATTAAATTTTTACCAAAAAAAAAAAGCTAATTAAAAGGTTTAAACCCAAAATGCTTAATCTCTTCTGGCTAGTTGATGGTGTAAGCCACATTGCTCCAAATTAAAGAATCCCCTTCCATATTTGATAGTAAGGTTTTCTTTTTTTAAATGCAGCTTATAAGTTGACGATGAAATGGAATTTAGCCATTTTCGGTCCTTAATACCCTTTTTCCTCTTTGATCTTGTAGCATTTGGACGTTTTGTTCCTTAAACTTCAATTTTGGACATTTTATTCCATGAATTTCAATTTTTGGACGTTTAACCCCCTCAAGCTAACGGTATCGTTACAAAAATTCTACGTGGCGTTGCCACGTCAGACTAATCCAACCCACGTGGCATTGCACCACGTCAGGCAAAATCACTGATGTGGCAAAGCCATATGGTATTTTTGTGCAACGAGGCATTGCCACGTCAGCGACTTGACGATGTCGTTAGGTTGAGGGGGCAAAACGTTCCAAAATTGAAGTTCAAAGGGCAAAATGTCCAAAATTGAAGTTCAGAGGACAAAATTTCCAAACACTACAAAATTCAAGGGGAAATCTATTGTTTCTTTGCTAGTAATTGTCTTTTTCTTGCTTTAATTTGCATCCATCCATAAGTACCACAAGGCATCTAATTCCATTCAAAAATGTTCATCATAAGTCATTAGAACTTAGAAGAACGAAATGAAAATCTAAAAGAATCGAATATATTCGACAATGGTCCATCAACATTTACCTAATATTCAACTTACTCAGTTAATCTTACAATTTCAATACCCTCTTTATAAATAGGAGCCTTGGTCTAATTTCTTGGTTTAAAAATTAAAACCAGAAAACTAATGGCTGAAGCAGCTGAACTGAAAGTTCTTGATAGCTGCCACGTTTCACCGCCGCCAGGTTCAGTCCCTAACACCTCTCTCCGTCTCACTTTCTTTGATCTTCCATGGTTTCCTTTCCCAAATATCCAACGCCTTTTCTTCTATAAATTCCCACACCCTATTTCGCACTTCATGGAAACCATTATCCCTCTGCTCAAACACTCTCTTTCCATCACACTCCAACACTTTTTCCCTTACGCAGCCAAACTCATCTGCCCTCCGCCGCCCGGAAAGCCGTACATTCATTACAAAGACGGCGATTCTGTCACTTTCACGGTCGCTGAATCCTCCGCAGATTTCAACCATGTTGTAGCCAACTATCCACGTGATGTTAAAGTGTTACAACCCTTTGCGCCAAAACTTCTGCCTACCGAAACAGAGGATGGAATTCGTTTTCTTCCCATCATAGCATTTCAAGTAACCTTGTTTCCAAACACCGGAATCTGCATTGGGTCTAATTACTGTCATGTGGGTGGTGATGGGAAAACATTCATGCATTTCATGAATTCCTGGAAATCTGTTTACAAGGCAGGTGGTGATTTCACTTGCCTTGAAAAATCACTTCCTTTTTACAACAGGGATGTCATTAAGGAGCCTGATGGGTTAGAGTCAATTCTCTTGAAAGAAATTTACTGGAATTGGATTTCATCAAATGGTGAAGACATTCCTGGCCAAATCCATAGTGTAGCAGCAGATATGGTTCGGGCTACGTTTGTGTTAGGCCGAACTCATGTGGATAAACTCAAGCATTTGGTCACAGCAAGTAATTCAGAGAAATTCCATACATCAACTTTTTTGGTAACATGTTCATTTATTTGGGTTACTTTGATCAAATCACAAGATAATGTTAGAATTAAGAAATTATTATCAGCTGATGGTAATGATGATGATGAGTTTTACTACTTTCTTTTCCCTTTTGATTGCCGAAACCGCATGGAATTCCCAATTCCGGAAACGTATTCTGGCAACTGTATAAGACCATGTATGACAGAAATGAAGAAAAGGGAGCTAATGGGAGAAAATGGATTCGTTTTGGCCTCGAAAGCGATGGGAAAGAAAGTTAAAGAAGTGGAGAAAAGTGGTTTGATAGGTGTGGAGAATTGGATACCAACAGTGATGGAAAGAGCTAAATCAGGGCGTCTTACTTCTGTTGCTGGATCACCAAAATTATATGTGTATGATACTGATTTTGGGTGGGGAAAGCCTTGTAAGGTGGAGCTGGTTCACATTGAATCCGGTGATGTTATATCTCTTGCGGAATCTAGAGATGAACAAGGCGGAATTGAGGTTGGTTTAGCTTTAGATATGAATCAAATGGATGAGTTCATTGCCATCTTTGAACAGAGCTTGAAGCTCCTTTAATTTCAGTAAATTTGTTGCTACAATTCGTTTAGTCCCTGGATTTGTAATAAAGGGATCAATTAGTAATTGAACTTTCAAAACTATTAATTGCATGCTTGAACTTGTAAAAAAATGAACGAATTAGCCGTTTAGAGGTTAGCAGTTGGACAGAATTAAACGGAGCCATACCAATTTCTGTCTAGAAAAGACTAATCTATGTCGAATGTTAATGGAGCTGAACCAATTACTATCCAAAAATGACTATTTTGTCCATTTTTTACAAATTCATAGTACAAATGGCAATTTTGGAAATTCGAGGATTAATTTATCCATTTTTCACAAATTCAGCCAAAATGTCTAATAAACAATTTGTTGTTCACAAGTAAAAGTAAATTCCACAACCAAAAAATCCAATGAAACACAAGTTATATTGAAACTCCACACACCCACACAAAAACAAACCAATTCATCTTTCAATGATGATAGTATCTCTTGTGAGCGACGCTTCTGCTTCGAGCATAAAGCAAATCATCCTCAAAGTAACAAGGCTTGTCCTCATCAATTCTCGACAGGCCAATGGTTGTACTAAAACTTCTTGTCAAGCCACCACCATATTGATCTCTCATTGTCTCTTCTTGACTCTGCAAATTTGACTCCTCCATGGATCTTTTTTTCGACATTGCTTCTAAGAAATTCATGAATTTCTCATCGTTGTTGGGCTTGGAATAGTTGACACTGAAACTCCTTGGCAATCGTGAAACTTGCGGCCCAGGGCAGCCCATAACGCCGCCGTAACCTACCTTACTAGCGCAGTCTTCCAAGCTTTTAACGTAAAAGTCTATTGCCTTGTGTAAAGCTTTCTTGGGCTTTGACATGTAGCGCTTTAATTTGCTTTGCAACTCTGCTTTGCTTATTGGCGACATGCAGTTCTTGAACTTAGCTTGTAACTCTGCTTTGCTCCTCATTTCTATACTCTTTGTTATTACCAAAAAGCCCTTTTGTGAGGCAGAAAACGAAGGAGAGAAAAGATGAAAAGAGGAACTTGGGAAGATTTGAAACTGTTTGATGGGGAAGAGAATGAAGATTGGTTATTTATATAATCAAGGGAGGAGATTTGGGTGGACTTGAATTTTGGAAGTAGCATGAATGAAAGTAATTAAGTTTTGGATCAAGTTTGGGAATGCTGAAAAAAGGGTCTAAATATGATTTGAAGCTGACCTGCCTATTGTCTCATATCATTACTCAAAAGTCAAAATGTTTGAAAATTGGTTGATTTGGCATTAAACTGTCAACAGAAAAGAAGGGATTTTTTTGATCATATACAGGCAAATTAGTAAACAAAAACCAATTTCAATGAAATCAATTAAAACAACAAAAGAAGGGTGATAAGTGAATAATCTCTTCCCCACCAAAAAAAAAGGTATGTTTAAAATTTAATTTAAAAAAAAAAGAAGAAAGGAGAAGTGTGTTTTATTTGTTTTTTTTTTGGCCAAAGTGTTTTATTTGTTTATCCATTGACATTTATTTTATTTTATTAATTACTAAATTCCATTATTTGTTTGTACAGTTTTAATTGGATTTATTTATTTAGGATTAAAATGTGGACTTGCTCACTCCCACTGGGCTAAGGGAACCCATAATGGGTCTAGGTCACAACCGGCCCACTCCCCATTATCTTTCTATTTTCCCCCTCACTGATTTATTTATTATTTTATTTAGTCCTATATTGACCCATTTTCTTTCTCTAGCAAAAAAGTAAAAAACTAGACATAGCTAAACAAAGACTGTAGTTTGAAAGCTCCCTGATTACAAAAGGTTTCTGATCAGTATTATTTCTGCCATTAGAAAAATGAAAAAACAGATTTATTTCTTTCTTTTGATCAATGAAATTAGATTATATCAATCATAAATCACAATCATAGTAATTTCTAAAATTAACAGTATCAGATACTGAAATGATACTAACAAAAGTAATTTGTTTTCTTGTTTTTGTCTCGTGTTATAGTATATTTTTCTTTTCGATATGTATTATCTCTATTTGTATTTACCTTCCTGGAAAACTTATTTTTTTTGATACAAAAGAACAGTTAAAGTAAAAGCTATCAACTAGGACCGCAGGGTGTCAATACCTGTCCTATCCGCCTGCAACAAAGGAATAAGACGACTGGGAGGATCATCCCAAATTCGAAGTCTCTGATCGATGTCATGAGTTAAAGAAGCTAAGGCATCCGCAAGTTTGTTGATAATCAAAATTACTGTAATTTATAAATTTCTACTACGGCACGTTGACATTTTTTTTTTCCATTCTTGTACTTATTCTCATACATATATATTGGGGAATAATGTTAATTAAGAAGTCAATGTCAAACCTGTATATTTTTCTCATAAAGATGATTGAATCGCCCACACACTCCAATCAAAATATATAAGCGAAGAAGCCTGAAAAACTCAAAACCCAGTTTAGGAATAGTCAAAATCACCAACCTTTTACTCTGTTTTACTTTCCTGTTTGGCTGGCCGGTCGTCTTGTCTTATTTTATTTGCTACTATTATTTACTTCGTTTTTGTTTTCAATTTTGGCACACTATCACTTAGCATTATGTAGTTGTAGAAATAGTCTACACGCTCTCCGTACGTCCCATTCCAATTAAACCACCTTATTATAATAATTCAAGTCCAAGTCCAACTTAGTTCCAAGAAACTAAGTATATATAAACCCTTCGCCTCTCCTTATTTTGCATCAAAATTTCTAAACCAAATTGGTTCATTAATTTTTCTTGCAAACAGAAACAGAAAACAGAATTATTAAGAACTGTTTTGAGGAAATGGGAAGAAGCAGAGGAAGCAGAGCAAACAAGCAAGGCAATAAGTTTATGAAAATCGTACGGTCACCCATCAGAATTCTAAGCAAGGCGAGAGATTTGTACATGAGAAGTGTAGAAGGTTGCGCCGGCATGGTTACTCCTGGTGGCGGCGGTGCAGTTTGTCCTGCTCCGCCTGCAGCTTCACGGTTGCCGAAGAGTTTTAGCGTCAATTCTTCCAAGGGATGCGGCGGCGACGATGAGGAGCTTAGGAGGCTTTTACGTGCGGCATCTAAGCGTCAAATGCAGCAACAATCAAGCATGAAACAACGCAACATGGCGGCGATGAGAAGTTACAGTGTTGGGATTGGAAGGATTGGGAGAATTGATGAGGATAAGCCTTGTTCATTTGAGGAAGATGATTCCATGGAAGATTTGATGTATTCAAGAAGTAGAAGTCATGCCTTTAGGAGGAATCTTATAGTTTATCGTTAGAAATCGAGACATGAATGGCTGAGATTTTAGTGATTTTGGATCATACCCTTAATTGGGTTTCTAATATTTTCCTGATTAATTGATTTCCTATTGGAAACTTATTGGATTGTTAATTGTTACTATCAAATTTATACGAGAAATTAACTTTGTTCTTCACCCAAAGGAGCTTCATGGGAAAACTATTTAATAGTTTTGAATTTTGATTACTACAGAATTTAGCTCTCAGATAAAGATTAATAATGGGAAGGGATCGAAACTCTGCTTAAATTTCACTAATTTAACTGGTCTCTATGAAAATCTGCCAATTCTCGAAGTGAAGCCCAAAATCGTACGAATAATGGGCTTGTGCTTGTAAAACATTGCCATAACCTCACAAACCTAAATTACCCAAATCAATAGAGCCTAGATACCAATTACCAAGGACTGAAGGCCCAATTTTAGAGTTTTAAACATTAATTATGGGTCTAAACTCTAAAATATTTTGTTCTTTTGCAAATTGGAAGTGTTTTTCTTTCTTGTTAAATCCAAAATGATCTATAATCATTTTTTTTGCTACATAATGATCTATAATCATTAAGCATATGCTATTTAGTTCTATATTCTCTCATTTGAAAATTTTAATTAATAAAATTATTCTTGGAATGAGTATGAAATAGAGGCTTTCTCCTAATATATTGATTAGGAAAGAATTAATAAATTTTAAGCTAAGATTCATAGCATATATGCAAAATTGATAAGTACTTAAACATTGACCGCTATTTAAAATTTTAGAAGAATGAATGAAATGAATACGTATGCTTAAGGGACTTCCAGCTTGTTCAACCAATTTGAATAGTATTTTTCACTACAAAAATTAATTATTTATATACCAAATTCAAATACTAACACAGACAATCATATAATAATAGTATAACCATGAGATACAATGACTCATTGAGGGTCTAAAAAATGAAATTATTAATTCCATTTCAACCCTTTTCTTCAAAGTCAATTTATTTACTTGTATATATTTCTATAAAGTGTTTTTGAAATTGGAAGGTTATAGCCTATAGGTAGAAGGATTTCAAGCGCTAAATAGTTCATACTATATCATGTATTTTTAAGGAAAAATTCAACCACAGCCTTTCATACGCTTCAAAATGAAGCCATATATTTGCATCTCTTGATGAGGTTGGGTTAGTAGTAGACTAGTACTAATATATATAGCACTCCGGTCCCCATGCTTACATATTGAATGATTTTTAAAAATTGGAACTCCTAATTTAGTAGGTGCGTTCGACCTAGAAAGAACTTAAAATTTGACGCCCATCATTTTCTTATACTCCCTCTGTTTCTAATTGAATGGCCACGTTTGATTTTTTTAAATCTAACAAAGTCATTTTTGACCATTAATCATTACAAAAATATAAATTTTAAAAAAAATTTAAAATAAAATTTGGAAAATTTAAAGCTTAAAATTTTCAAAATATATGTTTTAAAATTTTAATTACATATAATTTTTTCATAAATAATGGTCAAAAATGGCTTTGTTTGGCTCAAAAAGTTAAATGTGGCCATTCAATTGGGAACGGAGAGAGTATATCTTACTATTAACTTTTTATTGAAAACTAATTGTGCTTTTTTTCCCCCTTTTTGGCCATAATTGTGCTTTTTTTTCTAGTGGAAAAAAAAAAAACTAATTGTGCTTTTAAACATTACACTATGTTTTGGCCAAAAAAAAAAACATTACACTATGTCAACTTTTAATCTCTATTTACTGTCGATAGAAAGACGATATCTTAATCCAACGAGCTCTATATATTTTTTCTTGTAATATCTAGTGATGAGTAAAGTTTGACATAGTGGCCTTCATCTTCATGCCGGTTGGAAACTATAGAAAATATAAGGCTATGTTTGGTAGTAGAGATCATTCTCCATTTTCCATCTTAAAAAATATCAAAGAAATTAGGTAGTGCCACAACCTGCACTATTTCCATAATTTATTTATTTTTATCCAAAAAAATGTAACTATAATTAGTATCTTGATTAGGTGAAGTCCATCAAATTTAATGCTAGCTAGGTAGTAGATACCGTTAAGAACTTTGACTTTGATGCACTTACACACAAACTGGTCCAATTTTGCAAACAAACTTATCTCAGTGAACAGTTAATTAATCACATTGACAAAACCAGTAGCTAAAATGGAAGGGAGTTGAACAAGAAGCAAATCCATTCAATTCAAACAATAAATTAGAGCCCCCCATAGTGAAAGACTGAAAGTGAAACCATGTGTCAGATTGAAGCCCTTGAATTGAAAACAACACGTCATAGGGACAAAATTTCGAGACAATTTTTTCTGATCATGTAGCAAAACTCTTTAAGTTTAGATCTACTCTACAGTTGTACGATTCCAATGAAACCTCAAATAGTCAACAAATGCCCATAATATCAATTTTTTATTTTTACTAATCAAAATTGCAGCAAATGTTGTTAGACCATGAGATTTTTCTAGTGTTCTTCATTACAATAGAGATAAACAGAGAGAGTACTGTGAAAGGTTGGTAGTCCATGTCATTAACCTTAATCAATTTAATAATTACTTCTAGATCATTTTCATCAACAAAGAAAGAAAAACAGAGAAACACAAGAAAAAAGAAAGATGAACACTTTTCAATTTCTAACTTTGCCATTTGCCAATCAGAAATGTTTCCACTGTCTTGTAACGTTCAAAACCCCAGAAACATAATAACAGACATGAAAAAGGAGACGAAATCTACTGCTAAAAGTTCTAAAACAGTAACTGATCATGACTGGATTAACGCATATCTACAAAAAAAGAAAAAAAGAAAAGAAAGATGAGAAACATGTTTATACTTATAATATATATATGTAGAAACTAGAAACAGAAACAGAAACAGAGATTTTGTGTTTCTTTAAAGAAGAAAAGAGAAGATTAGAAGGATTACGAAATGGTGCGCTTTCCAGGGTGATCGGCGACCTTCAAAGTCTTGTCTATAAGCTTCCTCGCTTTCCTGCTACGGATCTCCACCTTCACGCTGGAGCTCTTGTCCATTTTTATGTAAGCCTTGTTCTTGCTCTTCGACTTCTTCAGTGCCCTTACCTTGGACTTTATTGATTCCACCAAATTCTCCAACTGGATTGCCATTCTTCGATTTCGATTCAACCCAAGAAAACGAAAAGAATCAAGAAAAAGGGATTTTCTTGCTTCTTAAATATCTTTTTGCATCCTTGTTTTGGCTTCGCCCTCTGCTTTTCTCTTGTTGCTTAGATTTGTTGTTTGTTTGGAGTTTTGAAATTGTGTAACTTAATGAGGGTTTTATGGAGTTAGTTGGGGCCAAATGGGCTTGAGGTTGACTCATAATTACGACCTTGCCCTTTACGAACCTATGCCTAATTGCCTATAGTGTTGTTAGCCGTTAGGTGTTTGTTTCCGAATTTCTCAGTCTCCTCATTGACCTTTTTGGTAGAATAAAAATATGTTAATTACGATTTCTACTTGGGGAATGGGGACTGTTTCTTTTTTCTTTTTAATTTATTTATTTCTTCGTCAAATTCAAGTATTCAACCATATGATATGATTTAATTTTATTTTAAAGAAAAATATATACTCGTGCTAGGCGAGGTTTGAATTAAAAAACCAGATGCACAATTACGTAATATGGATTTAATTACATTGAGTTCAATTCTCTTTATCGTATATATATATTATTTCTTTTTTTTGGCCGAAAATCTTCATCATATATATGTTCACACACAAACGATTGCTAATCTTTATTCTTTACTTTTACTTAATTACAAAATATATAGACTTTAAACTTAATAATTCAAAAATAGTTTTTCTTGTTTTGTTTTCTTTTCGCTCCTCCTTGATTATTACTGTCAAGGGGCAGGAGGGGTTTGATTTTTTTATTTCGTATCTTATTCTTTTATTTAGTTTTAGAATAAAGTCCCACAGATCTGTTGATCTAAAGATCTTGGATGTTTGAGTTAGTTCAGTTTGTCGAATCTGTTTATTCAGTTTGTTTGATGTCTTTTGAGTTTACAATAGATTGGAGATTTCACCATCATATTGAGATGGGTTTTCTTTGTGGTTTTCGGATCAATCAAGGAGGTTTTCGGATCGTTCACCTTTCTGTCGTTGGTGAAAGCTCACAGAAGCGAAAACGAGGAGGTGTCGCTCGTACTAGAGACTCATGGAAAAGGTTCGAAACTCCAATTCAAAGAATTCATATTATGATGACAAATCCAGATCAAGACGTTGATGATGAAATTCAATTTATTAGTTATATAAAACAATAGATACTATAATCTTTTTCTTTTGGTTACAAAAAATACTACAATCATCAAGTATGATGAATTCTATATTAACAAAAATACTATGGAAACCGTAACATGAATTTTTTTTCCTAGGTTAAAAAAAAAAGAAACCATAATGTATGTAGTAATAGTACTAGTACTTTTATAGACACCTAAGAATTTTTTTTTTTGAGGGAGACACCTAAGAAATTACTATAATTTGCTACTTGTTCTTGTTGTTGTAGACATGAATATAGTGGGAGAGTTTTGATGAAAAATAGTTGGCATGGCTAGCCATATAGGGTAGTTGAAGCGTGCAGACTATTAAGTACTTACCAATAGTAGAAACAAATTAATGACGAACTAATTACTAATAGTAGCACTTATTAGGGTAAGCGAGAGAGCCTCCTAATTAATTTAAGGAATTAGGTTCTTAATGAATGATTATGGGTAAATTCCTTAGTTAATTATACATAATAAAAAAAAAGTGTTCAACTTAAACCATTAACCATGGCTTGATATGAGTATATTAGCAACCTACACGGCTTTTCTTCTTGGTGGTGATTAATTAGACTTTGAGACGAAATATTTTTTTCTCGTTGGTGCTTTAAATTAGCTACTATACTACTAGTATATGTATTTCAATTTTCAATGCCTTTAATAATAATCAAGTGAAAGCAACACTTGATAAAGGGCTTTAATTGGCTCAATTTTTGACTTCAATGGCGTTTGTACTCGCCTATTTACTATTCGGATTTGGGCATTGGCATGGTCACGTCTGTTGTGTTGACTTTTTTTTATCACCACAAATCTATTTTAGCCATCAATGTGCTACGAATTATATTTGCATTGACTTTTATTTTTGGAAATTGAGGTCATGCTTCACCATTCGCCCCAATCAATCATAAATTAGTTACCCTATCACGGAAAATCACTAATCAGCACTCAAAAAATTAAATTTGTTTTTCCTTTCTTTATTTTTTGCTAATGAAATTTTCCGTTAACACCAATTACATCAGCAGGTCCCTATACTTACAAGAAAAAGTCAATTTGGTCCATCTACTCAAAAATTGATCAATTTAGTCCATCGACTTACAAGTTTTGGTCAATTTAGTCCATGCTGTAAACTGAATCGTTCAATTGATGACGTGGAACGTTAAGCGATATATGTCTAGCTTTAATGGTGGGCCCATGCAAATAAATTGCCACGTCATCACTTAATGTTCCACGTCATCAATTTAACAACTCAGTTAACCGCATGGATTAAATATTTGACCCAAACCTGTAAGTAGAGGGACTAAATTGATCGTTTTTTGTGTAAGAGGGATCAAATTGACTTTTTCTTATAAGTACAGGGACTTGCCGGGCATTTTAACCAATTTAGAAAATAGTGAATTTCATTTTATCAATTGAATGAAAAGAATTTGATATCAATATTTCAAATTCAAACTTTCTCATTCAATTTAAGATTCCACGTGACATGAATATACTTTGGATAATAAGTTACAACTATCAATTAGCCGTTCCAAAATAACTGTCGTTTTTGGGATAAATACGGTCCTATTTCATCAAAAAAACGACAATTATTTTAGAACGGAATAAGTATATACACTAGGGAAAGTGAGCGAATGTCTCCACACTTTTGTAATCCCGATTCTGATGAATGAAATACCGCAACTTTTATCCTTAAAAATTGGATACTGATAGGTTTATATAACAAAAAAAAGTTTCGTTTTAGGCAGAACATTTCACGTGGCATTGGGCATTGGCATCCCTGAGCCTTACTTTAGGTATCTGGGGGATCTAACTGCACACGTGCAATAAGTACAAACCCCACGTAAGAGCTTAGTCACGACCGACCAACACTGATTTCAAACAACTTCTGATTCTGCTTATATTCTCATTCTATAATAAAACTAGCCAAACCTAAAGAAAATTTCGGCAAAGGAGATCAGAAGGGTAATTACTGGAACTAATGGAAAACAAAAACACTTCAATTCAAGACATACTGAAGGCCAATTTATAAAGAAAAGTTATGGAGGGACCCTTATAACGGCCAACCTTATGTCCACATTAAGTGACAAGAACCAGAACAGAATGGGATAACATGTGCCAATACATACATCAATTTATAAATGCCTTATCTTTACTAAAAAAACTCAAAAGCCCATCTCACCACATGGTAGCAAATTCATATTCAAAAACAGAATTATTAGTATAATAATGCATACTTCTTCTATGTTTAAGTTCTATCTGTTTAAGTTTTGAGTCTGACATGCATTTTAAATAGGAAAAATGATACTATATTATTCATGATTAATTCAAGATTAGGATTTTAACATAAGATATAGGAATAAGCAAGGAACAAGCCGTAACGGGAAAGTTGAGGAAGCCAAAAGAATAAATATAATTTACTACAGGTGATGAATTCTATAACAAACATAAGATGAGCTTAAGCTAAGAGAGTGTCAGATCTAATAAACCAAAATAACTTTTTCAAGTACGATGAGAAGTGAACCTTGATGTTTGTAATGGTTTTGAAAAGATAATTTGAGGAACTTTCTAGTTTCTACTAAGCTACAATTCAATTCCAAAGTTACCTAAAAAAGCAGAGTGAGAGCCATTCATACCAAGGTACAACTCTGGACCTGCATCAAGAGAAAGCATCAATAGATTAACTAATGGTAAGTTTTCTCTTTACATGATAATGACTTCATATTAAATTAGCTTAGCTCGTACAAAAAGAGAATACATTACTGAAAGAGAAGACTTAGACTAGAGGGCATATGCTGATTTAGTTTTCAAAATTCAACACTTGGAAAAAAATTATTCATATAAATTGGTAAAAACAGAATCAGATATGTCATAACATAATATTTCAAAATTTGAACAGTATAACTAGTATATATAGCCACAAAATTATTTGCATAATATCAGTAGACCTATAACTTTCTTACAGTCTTATTTAGCTTTGACCTGTCACCCCACTATACAGGACATTTCAAATTTCTAGCTATCATTTAAAGCTAGATAACGAAAACTTTGAAATGACCTATTAGAGCTTCTTTTGGCTTTTAAAACAACTTAATTTTTATATAAAGACCTAATTTTCAAAATCAAACAGCTACACAATCCCAACCTGGCTGGCTGAGGTAGAAGGGGTTCAGTTTAGTACATAATCAGATTTAAGGAAATATATACAAATTTCCTCACAAATGTTAAAGTACCAAAGTTCACAAAGAACATAGTCAAGTTTAAATGAAGTGAACTGCAATCATTCTTTCTCTGGAGTGCAAGAAACATAGGAACATTCACCTAAACCTTGAATAAACGAGGCATGATTATCGACAAGCAAGGAACATTACGTAAGGAAGACAAACAAAAATGCCAGATGATGATACAAAAAAGAAGCAAGTTATCCTACCTATTTTCCTTCTTTTAGACATTATGCTGTAATATTCATAGCCTCATTCACGTTGGCGTTCCACAGGCAAGGGAACTATCATCTCTTCATCCATCAGCTGTATTTCCAACATATATGTTTGATAAGATACCAAGGTTTATCAGATGAGATAGAAGTCAGAGATTATGCAAGCGATAAAATTATAGGAACTACCTGCATGAGTGCTTAGGGGTTGGTAACTTGCTGAGAATCAGACCATAGCATTAAGGTTGCCAATATAGCTATAGTGGCAGTTTCAACACGCAATCGATGAGGACCAAGACCAACAGCTGTAGCACCTGCTTCCATTACCATATTCACCTCTTTTTCTGTAAAGTCTGAAGCATCAAAGTTACAACACGTCATAATAATTTTCTTTATATTTTCAAAAAGAAAGCAGAAAGCCACAATTAGTAGTACCAATGTCGAGCATGCCTCTGATTATTTTGAATAAATCCAATCTATAATGTGATTCTCCAAAATTATGAATAAGGATGTGAAGTGTTGGACTCGTAATGCAAAACTCAATTCATAAACTAAACTTTCAACAATTTCTATCTATTGTATGTAAGCAGGGTGCCACTTCTTTCAATAAATGACCATTCACACCTTCACATGTAGCAAAAGAATAGCAGCATAGCACTAGCATTTTGTGTATGATAAACTACTAACCCCCTTCTGGTCCAACTATTATCAGCCCACAAGGTTCCTTTCTTGTTGAAGTCAACGCACCAAGAAGAGGAGTAGCTTCTGCTATGGCTATAAAAGACAGCTTCGACTTGGCAACCTGTTAAGCAAAAAGAGGGGAAATGCAGTTCAAATACAAGAATCTGTACACCAGAATCACAAAAATCTTATCTTCCAAATGAAGAAACAATAAAAATTGATAACTGCTTAAGAATACAAAGGAGGGAGAACTCACAAGAGGTACAAGATTATCAATCTTCATAGGATGATTCAATTTCATTTCATGCAACCGTTGGCCTACGTGAAGAAGAATCACAAGTCAGAAGAGGTGAAGGGACATCAAACTTCACAAGATTAATTAACAACCGAGAGAGGTAACAACACTAAAAAAAAACAAAAACCAAAAAGAATATAACGCCTAAAGATATCACAAATAACAGAGCAAGACTTCTACTAATGCAAATACTAACATTTAACATGAAAATTAAAACTAAGATTACAATGAGAGATGTTACTAAAATCAAACATACATTGTTTAGAAGCTGCTAAAATGACACGCTGCAATCTTTCCACTCGATTGTCAGAAATTATACCAGAACGTTCTGTTAGTAAAGGTGTTACACTACTAGCCCCCAATTCCTAGAATGTGGAAAACAGAACACAATTAATAACAGAAACAAACACTACAGAATAAACAAAATAAATGAAAGAAATGTTTGACTTTTCATTTTTAAGACATACAGTACACTTCTCAACAAGCCAGTCAGCCCGACCACCCTTCAATGTACCTGAATAGGAGACAGAATTAAGCAAACTGAAACACATTTCAGCAATATAAATTTTCCTTTTAACTTGAAAACATACCAAAAGCAGCAAATACATGCCACTCTGGGCTGGGTGGAGAAACCAACTTCGGATCTTCCAAAGCCACAAAATCAATTGCATTTCGGTCAACGTTTTGTATGCACCCTCCTACTAGACCTCCTTTACCATTGAAGAGCTCTATTCTTTATACAGAAACTTTAGAAATTAGAATATAAATTTCTTGCATATTTGAAGAGAAAAGAATTATGATGAAAGGATTATAAGTAAAGTAGTACCTGTCATTGGCTTTCAACCTTAACACTTTAGTCATATGCCAAAATTCATCTCCTTGTACGCTAATAACACCGCCCTGCATTATAAAGGTTCAATCTTTTCGGGCTAATTAATATGTTGTTGATAAAAGATACTAGTATAGAGAGAAAATTACCTTAGAAGAAGGAAGAGTTTCGGAGAAGAAGCGAGGGACGCCGCCGCGAGACTGGCTGGTGTAATCAGAAGTAGGTGTAGATGAGAACGCTCTCAAGTGAAAGGGTTTAGCAAGCCAAGGACGCTGCAATAGCTCCGTGAATCGAGGTCGTAAAGGCCCTAAGCTCTGCATTTCCTACCAAAAAATAGATAGTTTGTCGTCCGGCTCCGTTTGGTTTCTCAGAAAGTCGGTAATCTTTTCCCTGGAAAATCCACCAGCGACCGGATTAACGGCAATTATCTTCCCTGGGCTTTGGTTTTTCATTGAAGAACCAAGAAGAGTAGTCGCTTTAGTATTAATACCCACCATAGGAAACGACGTCGTTTCGGCTTAGTTAACCGCATTGTTTCAATTTGCAAGAAAGGGGTTAGTCTCCTTCCCCGGCATGTGTTCGCTAAAATGCCGGAGTCACTCTGCCACTCGGCCAACAATTTCTTTGGTCTGAATTATACCAAAACAAGCACATGAATTCTACTACCACAAAACCAAAATTTTATGACATAGACAAGCATGACAAATTCTGAAATTCATAGTTTTAATTTAATTTCTTCACTAGTAAATCAAAATAGGTAGCAAATTTCTACTTAAGCACCCTTAATACGTACAAAAGCAAGGCTAAAGCAATTCCTGCATTGGTATTTGCTACCATTTCATCATTTCTATTTACAAAAGAAACACCCAAATTCTAGAATTTTAAGCCACATTAACCATAACCCCAAATAACCCAAATCTTCACTGCTCAGTTCCAGTATCCTCATCATCATCACCATCTCCATCCTTGCCAATGGCATTGCCATCCCCTTCATATCCATTACCCAATTCACAAATCCTCTTCCAAACTTCCTGGGGCACCGGCATTACAGACAATCTCGGCTGTTTAAACAACACAAACCCTTTCAACTCCTCATCTTGTTTCATGTCTTTTAAGTCCACTTGCCGCCTCATCTCCCCGACCGCTTTCACATCCACAACCACCTCACTGTTTTTGTCACTCTTCTCTGACTCTGGCTCAGACTCTGAGTACCATTCCTTTACGACGCTGACCACGCCCACCACGCGGCGAGCGGTGGCGCCTGAGTGGTAGAAGAAACAGAGATCGCCCAGTTTCATCGACTTGAGATGTTTCTGTGCTTGCTTGTTCTTCACGCCGTCCCATTTGGTTAGACCTCCGTTTGCCGCTTGATCTTCCCATGACCACTCTCCTGTTTCCGTCTTCAGCAGCCAGTATTGCTTTCCTTTCGCCATTTTTTTCCCCAATTTTTCAGTTGGAGGGTTTCTTTTTTAAACTGTCCTTCCAAATTCTCTGTTTGTGGATTCTTTGATGTGGGTTTTTGTAGCAAGGAAAGATTTATTGGCGGGAAATGCTTGGCGCCATATGTGCTTTGTACGGCCCATCGGTTTAGCTGTTCAAGACAGAAAGCGCCTAAAAGTCGAGCTTAAGCCCAAAAGGCCCAAAATTAATGTTAATCTTTACTAAACTACAGCTTCATCAAAGTTTTCAGGGACGGATCCAGGAATTATGTGTAATGGGGCACACTAATATACATATAGATATAATCAAATTTTTATAAAAATAGATATAATTAAGGGAGAATTCTCGTTAGGTGTATTCAATTACATAATAATCATTGAATGGTGGTATAGTGAAAATTGGTCAACATTTGGTGTAATGACATCATTTTTAAGTGTAATGTAAAATCTAATACAATGTCCGAAACACCCTTAATAAGTCTAACTATCTTATTTGGTTGAAAGAGCCCATATTTATGGGATTTTGGATCTCGTCCATGTTTTCTTCTCTGTCATCGTGTACCAACTCCGACGAACCTTGGTTATTGCGCTTGGCTTTGAAGATACCTTCTTGACTTCTTTGAAAAATTTCTTTCACTTTCTTTCTTCTCAATCGGATAAGCCAATAAACTACGATGCATGATTATCATAAGTTGTCTGAGGAAATGATGATTATTGGAAGAGAGTGAGAGAATAGTAAACAAAGTTATAATACAAGGAAGGTTTTTAGAGTGTTTCATTTTGCGCAGATCATTTTCTTTTTATTAAAGTATTTACAAAAGATTTTGATGTTAGTAATTTTGGGAAATGGAGTTTTAAAAAAAATATCAAATAATTTTTTATTTTTGAAGTGCCTTAAGCTTTTGTGAAGAAAAAAAAATGCCTCATATGCTAATACTCCTTCTCTTTGACATGTATGTATAATCAATTTGTTTTACAACATCGATGCAAACATGAAAAATTTCCAAAAAACCTATTATGCCTTTTGCCTACAAACTAGACACGAATTAAAGCATACCAAGAGGTTAGAGCCATTAGTTAGCAGCCACAAAATCAATAGTTTTCTTGGTCCAGTTGCGATATTCGACTGAAATAAGATGAAGAAGATGGTAATGGAGAAAGAGATGCAGAGTCAGAACTAGCAGCAGCAGAAACCACCACAAAAGGGAAATCTTTAGCAGTCAAAACCTTAGTCTAACGACGAACACCCCTTG
>AWWV01011157.1:0-85121 GCA_001974805.1 Corchorus capsularis
ACTTGAGTATTGTGCCCTTTGTCTTCATGCCTTTGTTGTATGCTAGTTGGCAGGCCCCATCGTTTTTGGGCCTTCCTTGGGCCGAAAAGTGGACTTTGAAAGGCAAGCCCCCAAGTGTGATGTGTATATGTATAGGATGTGGGCTTTATTATTATATATGTATATAATGGAATATTTGACAAGGCCCATCAAGTATTTAGGAACCTTTGTCATGTAGAGAAGAGAATTGCCCCTATGTTATATGTGTTTGGGGACTTTAGTAAAGATGCCTCTGTGTTTAGGGACTTTAATATAGGTGCCCTTGTGCTTGAGGACTTTGATGTAAATGCCTCTGTGTTTAGGGATGAATACCCTTGTGTTTGAGGACTTTTGAGAGAGGTGCCTCTGTGTTTAGGGACTTATAAATGCCCGTGTGTTTGAGGAATTTGATATAGAATTGCCTCTGTGTTTAGGGACTTATAAATGCCCTTGTGTTTGAGGGCTTTAATTGTTGGGTAAGAGTAATGGGCTTTTGTGTGTGTGAGATATTTATGGGCCCATTTACCCAATATTTGTGTGTGTGTTTGGTTAGGCCAAAGAGATACATGTGTGAGTGGGATGAGAATTGACCTAACCTTTGAGTGTGTTTGAGGAGGCATTGTGGATTTGGACCCTCCCAATTTTGGCCCCTAACATAAGGTAAAAGGGAAAAGTTAAAATTAATTAAAAAAATATAGAATAAAACAAGATATTCAGAGCTAACATTATACTACCAACACAAGAAATTAAAGAGTTTTATATATATATATATATATATATTATAAAAAACAATAATAGGAGAAAGTGAAATTTCCTAAAAACAAATCTAACCTTAACTTCTCATTATAAAAAACAATAATAAAAAATAAATAAAAAACAATAATAGGAGAAAGTGAAATTACCTAAAAATCAATCCAACCTTAACTTCTCATCAGGGACGGATCCAGAAATTATGTGCAATGGGGGCACACTAATATACATATAGATATAATTAAATTTTTATAAAAAATAAATATAATTAATTCAAGTACATAATTTCTATATCAAATAACAAAATATTACAATAATTCACTTCGTGCTTTCATGGCTTGAAATCGTTGCAAAATGTTTTCATTATCAATACTACTCCTAAATCCTCTTTATAAGAAACTTCTCCATAACTAGTAAAGTTAAATCAAATATTATATAAGTTCATATAGTATATAAAGGAACAAGACAACTAGACAGTAAAATATATACCCAAATGCAACTATAAGCAAAATACTAACTAATTATATATTCTATATTTAGTAGTATTTTAATATCTAACTAAATAAATTAATATCATATATAGTTTCAAATAACTAAAAAAAATGCAATTCCCCCTAATTTAAACAAATGATAATTAAAATTCATATTATGTATATTCAATTTATTAAAAAATAATTGAATATTATCTAAATTAAATGATTTCATCATTATAGAAATTATCAAAGAATAATTGAATATATTTTTAATAATCTATAAAAATTATAATAAAAAATGGAATAAATCAATACTTAAGATATCTAGATGAAAATGTACATCCTCCTTAATGGTTTGTTATTGCTTTTGTTGATTCTCCACTTAATTTGTTTGTTGTTTCTTGCTTTTGTTTTTCTAATTCTCTTCTACTATAAAAATTATGTGTTAGAGATTTTTTAAGGAAGGTGGAATGGGGAAGGAAAGGGAAAGTGTAGAGAAAATGGGAGTGGGACGGGGCAAGAGAATTTTTATGGTTGGGAAACAAAATTAAAAGTTGGAGATACAAATTAACTGAAGAGGAAAAGTGTGGTGTGGGGCCGGTTAAGTTTTGTTTTATGATAGGTTAAAATTATCCGCAAAGTGTAATGAACTATCATTTGTGTAGGTTTAATGTAATGCTAATCATATTTCCCTCTAAGTGTAATCGGTTTTATACACTCTACCTATTTTATCCTTTTTAAAAAGTTTAAGAAATTTAAGTAAAATCAATAATTTCAAAACAAAAAAAAGACTAAAAGCTCATGGTCGTTCGTTCGTTGAATTGAAATGCCAAATTCAACTGCAAAAAAAGCCAAATTGAATTGCCCCACCATTGAAATGCAAACACTAAAATAATTGTAAATCCAAAAAATGAGTTTGCATAAATAATTGCCCCACCATTCAAATGCAAACACAAAAATTGTAAATCAAAAAAATGAGTTTGCAGAAATAATAGTAAATTCAGGAGTCCATTTGAGGCGAGGCATTACATAAGGCCTTACGCCAGGCGGTGGCGATTTCATCAGCCTTGTTTCAGGCGCCAGATTAACAATCTGCCTCCTGCTTAGAACACAACTCATCGATAATAATGAATTATAGATATTTTTCTACAAAGAATAGGTGATGATGAGGGCTGTTGTTCTTCTTTTTCCAGGTTTATAAATGAATTGATTTTCACTATCTTTTCTTAAACTCTTATAAGGTTAAGATAGGTAAAGTGTATATAATTCATTACATCAATGAGGAATTATGTTTAACATTACACCAGACATAGGAAAATGTTAAACCATTACATTTTGGGAGTAATTTTAACTTATCATTACATCTAATGATAATTCCCCTTATTATTTTTTGGCTTAGGGTATTACATAAGTGGCTGTAATAATAGGTTTTTCTTTATTTTTTTTTTCACCTAGTGGGACACTTTGGACAAAAGTGAAAAACTATTACTACATAATAAACAGCCATACGGATCTGAGTGGGGGCACGTGCCCCAGTGCCCCCACAGCAGATCCGTCCCGGAAAGTCTTAAAGGGGCGTGGCAAAATCCAGAGGCCCAAAAATAAGACCTTGACTTGGCCCTAAATAAGCCCACAATTTATTTTTTCTTTGTCAAGGAATTTCAGCTTTCAAGTTTTGAACTAATGTTAGCTTTTAAGTAATGTTTTAGGTTTTCTAAATGGAGAAAAAAAAAATCCGATATAACTTTTTTTGATTTGAATCCAACATGACTTGACTACGAATTTGTCAAGATCTAATATCACTATAAGATATTAGGGTAGACAAAAAAAAAAAAGAATCAAAGTTTGTAGATTTTTAGGTTAGACTCAATGGGAAGGTATAGTAAGAATTCTAAGCTCCAAGTCCTTTTTTTCTTTAATGGAAAGTTCTAAATTCTTTTTAATAAAAACAAATTAGTTAAAAGCGAAAAGAAAAATGTTTCTAGCCAAACCAAAAATGTCAAAAGGAGAAAGAATTGATGGCATAATTAAGGAAATCGTAATTATACATGAATAAATAAAATTGGTGTACATGCATATGCAGCTTACTAGGTATGACGTGGGGAAAGTACTACGGATCACCTAACTTGAATAGTCAAAATTCCAAATTAAAGCCATGAGATAAATATTAAATATGGAGTTGAAAATGAAAATGGCAAGTCATATATGGATTACAAGATATTACATGGCCAACCAAGAGACAACCACCATTTGCCTTCAGTCAAATATCATGGCATCACAATCATGGCCAAATGGGCTATGGCTCTTTCATTGTCATCATAATTTTTATAACATAATAATAATCCACAAAATGATGATACACCATATACATTACCAAATTTTGGTCAAAAGTTCATACAAAACGTATATATACACTTTTTAATTTGGGTCCATATATACACGTATTTTGATACCGGTTCTCCTCTTGTTCTATGGTTGGATGTTTGCCATTCATCCCTAAGAACTAGGGTTCGAGTCCCGGTATCGTTCATTCTGAAAACAAAATACACGTATTTTGGTTGGTGTTTGTTTCTATTTATTTATTTGAAGATAATTATCATACCTTTGCATTCTATATATAGTCTATATGATCACTTAACTTAGATGAAGTTCCTTAGGTATTGTAGTAGTCTCTAATTTTGTGACATGTACCCTAATTTTGAATAAGTAAATAATTTTTTGTGTTATTTATCACATACGATTATTCAAAATCAGAACACATCTCAAGATATTACAGACTACTCATAAATTAACATACACTTAATTAAGAAATTACACCTAAATTGTTCCCCTAAACGATAATGGATATATGATATATATATATATATATATATATCCATATAATTAAATCACAATCAAGATTCAAGCATGCCCTTGATAGCTCGCAAAGGCTAAGAACCACCAGCCGCAACAAGTCATGTCCCAATTCCCACATTAATTTCGACATGGAAACTTTTGAATTGGCACCTGCGGCTGTGGATGAAGCAGCAAGGCCATGGCACTATATATAACTCTCATTAATTTCAACTTCTGCCTAAACATTTTCAACCGTACCGAAACGATTTATATAGAGAGAGCCATTAAACAAAGATCCAGCTATATATTGCAGGTTGATGGGTCTTTACTCTTTATAAATAGACCGTGTCGCAAAACATCAACTGCATTTATAACGGCTTGTTTAATTCGGTCAACATATAGTATAAAGAAGATTTTCAACACTGTACAACAATATGTAGTGTTCATGGAGAGAAATGATCATAGTATATATTTCAAGATGTGACACAAACAAAAATTTTTATATTTCAAGTCCATAGTTTGGAATTAATATATCTAATTAATTAGGGTATGTAGAGTTTATGTAATTGTAGTTATGACACGTCATGATTCCGTTGTAATTCTTACCAGTCTAAATCTATGTATCATCATCCCTCGGTAATGAAATAGTCTACTTTTTCGTGGAGCCTTTGAAGCCATAAGTGCTAGCTCATATAGATGTGCACTGATTAATTATGAAATTTTTATTATTGCGAAGATATATACTTGCTCAAATAATGGGTCTTAATCCTTCCAAATTCCAATGTGTAAGATAATTAATGCTTTTTGCCAATTAAAACTACTTTACATTGATTACCAATTAACCCCCCTTGTCATTATATGCAATAATGTGGAAATCGGCCGAGAGCGCAATTAACAATAAAAAATCTAAGTACTCGACTTAATTGTTTGTATAAGATCGCGTCTAAATAAGTATTCCCTCTGTTCCTTTTTAATTGTCTTTTTTTGGTCAAACAACTTCAACTTTGACCAAAAAGAGACAATTAAAAACAAAAGATTTTAACAACATAATATGGTACTATGTTAATTACAAACCATGTTTTATGCTTCTGTTTACCAGGTTTTATGCACACATTATGACATTATTGAGGAAAGCCTTTTGTTTATTATCATAATCGTAGATGAATATGCATTGGTTGGGAATTGGGATTAATGTAGACGACAATGAAATTGCGGAAAAGTATATATAATATAATATATATAGTAATAGGTGAACTTCACCTAGAAAAGTATAGTAATATATAAAATATTGGTGAAGCTAGAGGATGTAAACAATTTTAAGTGGATTCATGTGAAAATGGAAAAAGTCAGCCCTGTTTATTGTTCTATTTAATTAATTTTCCAATGGTAATATTAAGAAATGATGAAGTCTAGAAGATGTTACATCATTCAAATGGTGATATTTGAATAAGAAAATACTAATGCTTAAAAATCCGGAAAAGAAGAAAACTTTTCAATGTTTTACGTGTCTTACTCGTTGACAAGTAACAATTTTTTGTTTATAATAAAACGAGAATTTTGGCTCACGAAGCCCTAAGCTATATATATCTACATGCACGAGAATATGCAAGAAATTTGGCTCACGAAGCCCTAAGCCCTAAACGAGAATTTTTTGTTTCTTTTCAATTACTAATCCGATAAATTTCATCATAAGTAAATATTAGTCCGATCATAGAAGAGAATTTACACAAGAATTCGCAAGAAAGTATTTTTCTAGACTATATCCATATATAACAAGTGTGTTAACATGTGCGGTTGCAGGCATTTGTTTTAATTAGAGTAATGTTAATATTATCAAAGACCATAATTTATTTTGGATCGATCTGGATTTACACGCGAATAGATTTGTTGAATCTATGCTTAATTAAAATAGGTCTATTAGTATTACACAATTTTAATAGTGTGTTTGGGTTGAGGGACCAGTAAGGAACGGGATGGGACGGTACAGAACGGGAGGTCTTTTTGGTTAGTGACCCATGTTTTGGATTGGAAATTATATTTGATCCATGGGTTTTGGAGGACCAATTTTGGTCCTTCTTGATCCTTATAAATCCATATTTTTTGGACTCCAAATTGGAGTACCAACAAGGACCAACAAAGCTTTTATTTATAAAATGCTAGGTGGTCCTCCGTGTTCCTTACTTTTTGTATTTTAAACAATCCAAACAAGGATTGATCCTTCCCTTTCTTTCCTTTAAAAATCTCTCCTTTCCCATTCTATCATGTCCTTTACTGATCCCTCAAAAAATTTATCCAAACACACTGTAAAATACATGGAGAAAAAACAAAAATTATTTCCATCCTTATCAAAGATTGATTAATTGGAGTTTTTAGTAGATTTGGTAGGGGATGAAAAATATATAAAGTATATATAATATATGGTATATAATTATAAATACTCTAAATTACCATGCCTAATTTTCTCTCTGTTGTTGTTTCATATTGGCTTCTATATTATGGTAGATAAGTGGTTATGACTTGATCTCTCCCTATATATGCAAATAAAAGGACTAATTAAGGCACTTCCGGCCTTCTTTTTTTAATTAATCAAAGGTTAAGGTATATCCTAGACTAGTTCTTTTGAAGAATCGAACCAACCTTTTCTTTTGCCCTTGATATGTTAGTATGCTTTTTTCCCCTGAATGGACGTCATTATTAGTATGCTTGCTTTTTTTTTTTTTTTTTGGCACCATTATTATTTATTAGTATGCTTGTTAAGTAGTAATTTTATTAAGTAAAGAAATTTGCATAATATATTTCGCAAGCACACCCTATTTATCTCCAATTGTGATTGTTATATTTATAATATATACACAAGGGGAATGAAAAGAATGAGTAAGTAACAAGCTTATAATATTATGTGAAGAAAATCAGCATTCAAAGCATGCAAATTAAACTACTGGTTAAAAGAAAAGGCTTCCAATTAATCTTTCCGGAAATCAAATTATTGAAACATATATACATACAGTAAATAGAAATTTCACTATATATATATATATATAGTATATTTCTGTCAATATATTACATGATACCATGGTTGAAAACAACCAGGAAAATTCTCCTAGTACAAGAATCAAACAGTATTTTTCCACTAAAAACCTCCCTCAACACTATCTGGATTTCTGAGACCTGATAAAAACAACATAATATTTTTATATTATATATAGAGATTAAACACAAATTAATTTATATGAATATAAACTATTTAAGAATTGAGTGACAAGAAAAAGAAGAAGAAGAAGAAGAAGAAGTCAAGGCTTGTTCTTCTGGGTGTAGATGTAATCAATGTGAGCTGCAAGTGTTCTTCTCATCAAACACTCATCTTCATCTATTCCATCGCACCTAATTTCTTCTACCTCATTAAATTGCTCTGCTTCACCAATATCCTAATCATTAACAAGTTCACAAAAACAGAACACCATCAGAAATTAAAACAGAAGACCCTTTAATTAATTCCAAATATATATATATATATATATATATATATATATATAGAAACAACAAACAAAAAGGAAATATAGAAATTTTAATTTGGTTTATACAAAGCTGTCTATATATTATTATACATACCAGTTGTTGAGTAGAATGATGATGATGATGATGATGATCTGCTGCAGCAGGGTTCGGGCGGGCGGCGGAAGAAGATAAAATGAAGAAGAGGAGGAAGACGATGATCGTGCAGAAACCGCTGACTTTGGAAGACATATTTGTTGTGCTCATTATAAGTTTCTAGACAGTTTGGCAAAGAAAGACATGGAGAGGAAATGACTGTTGGGAGGGTCTCTATTTATACACACACATGGACATGGTCAGGGTCAAACATTCAAGGCCAATTAAATATATTTTGATCCTAAAAAATGAAAAACAAAAAAAGGCCAATATAATGTTGATCAAAGGGCAAATGGGTAATTAAGATAAAGATTCTTATTTGTACTACCTCATAAAATAAAATAAAATAAAATAAATTAAACTACTATAGTATTATTTCGGCCAAAAAAAAAATAACTACTAGTATTAAATTAGCTAGAGAAAAATTATTCAAGTCCGACCTTACCAGCTCATTTTAATTTATTTATCCTTTGAAAATTTTTGCCCAAAATTTCTAGAAAGTGGAATTTTCTTTTCTTCTCGATAAATATTTTGCTTAGATTAGATACAAGTCACATGTACATTTTAGGTTTGAATTAAGAGCCTCCATATATATGGTAGCTCTTTTCTTCTTAATATATATATGCTATATGTACGTTTTGCTATTTTTTCTTGTCATGTTAACTTTTGTTTTGATGTATTCATCTTTATATGTATTTCATCGGTTAACTTAATATTTAGACTATTAATTTAAGCACAACATCAACAAGTTTCACCCGTCATCTTAGCTCCAAACAAACACTATAAATTATCAGATTAATTTTACATAAAATCAAAGTTTGTACATATAATTTTGTTTTTTTTTTTAAATATTGGTAGCTCAGCTAGCTTTAAGAGCATGCATGCTTTTTTTAACGTGCTTAGGCAATGTCAACGCTTAGCCATTATGATTAATATGTAATCAAATGTATATGCGGTGCTTAAGTATCATTACACATGTGAAAGATGCATAGGCTTATTATTTTAGAGGTATAAAGATGCTAGTAGGTTTTTAAGAATAGAAGTTGACTATGCTAATCATCTTAATCCTTGGTTTAAGTTATAATTATAAATTCATAAGTAAGCCTATACCCTCACTTATAATACAACACCAACACCCATAGATTTTGGGATGAAATAGAATCTCAACAACAATAATAATAACGATATAACAACAATTACTAATTATAAAAGACCAAAAGTTTTATGTCTTCTAAAAACAAGCTTAGAATCCATCGAAATATAGAATACTACTGTCACCACAATCATATATACTATAATAATTAAGAAAATGTATCAATTAATCTTACCATATAGTCCTTGGCAAATCAATTAATTAAGTTAAAAATTAATCTTTGATAGCAAGTCATGATATTTGGAGCCACATGACATAATGAGGTGCATCAAAGTCAGGGAACAAACTTGCAAATTCAAAATTATGAATTTATGATGACTCATGGCATGCTAGCTAGTTAGCTCATATATAAGGTATATATCCCAAATTAATGGAGGATATATGAGTGAGTGAGTGGTCCAGTTTGGTCATGGTTGACACTCGACATGGTTAAAGTTATAGTATATGTAGCATGCGAATGCCAATATGGGTCCTTGTGGAAATGATGATGGAGGTTTCTACTAATAATTAATCAAATGTTTTGATTTATTTCAAAAAAAAAAATCAAATGTTTTGATTTGAACGATTAAAAGTTTCAAACATGGCATAAAGCCTCCCTCGAGCAACAACGAATGAATTTTTCTTTACTATAGATTATACACCATGAATTTCAAAAATTTGTCCCACCAATTAAAATAGTAATAATTAAAGCATGCATATATGAAAAAAAAAAAAAAAGGTGGAACATTGATTAAAACTTAAAAGTGAAATAGTAAAAAAAGTCGTAGACCATTCTTTAGCCTTTTCATATTGATTAAAAGCTGGGGGTTGGGGTGGATCGCCAAAGCTTGTAAACAAATATTAAAATTTAAATGCAATGCATATAGAAGTGGTGAAGAAAGGTAATAATAATATTATATAAACATGAGAACAAATGGACAATTGGTAAAGAGATCACAAAGAAATTCTAAGGTTAGCTTTGCATTTTTGGATATGGCGGATGGCCGATGGCGGAAACTTTTTTAGGGCAAAGTTAGTTCGACAGTACTATTTAAATCCACCACAAAATATATACAGATCTTCACGAGTTTCTTCTTTCAAAAGCTCCACAACTGTTTCATTTTCACCTATAAAATGCAGAGAGTCTGTTGCATTTGCCTGCCATATAATATATTTTAAATTGTTCATGCAATGGCAAAGTTGTTCCTATAAGATCATAAATGAAGTTGACATTTAAATGTGTGATCACTATTCACTAATCACTAGTGTTTTAACGTTTATATATTAATAAAATTAAAAACTTTAATACAGCTTTATTCATTTGTGTTTTCTAAGTAAAATGCTATTAACTAATGTATATTTGCCAAGGCAAGCTTAGCTAGCCCTAGCCAGGTACTTGATGATTAGTACGTAGGTTGAAGCATAGCGGCCGCCATTAAAATGAACAAGTTGATGAGGTCGGCCAAAACTAGGAAGCACCGCCATGACGTACGTCGAGGAAAAACTCAAGTTGCTCCATACACCTGCCCAACCAATCAAGTAAAGAGGGAGCGCTATGGTGGAAGTAATACAGCAATCAAACAATTCATGCACATATATTGTATATTTCAAGTAATAATAAGTTAAACTTGAGCGAGCTTAAAATGTATATCTCTTAATTCCAGTGGGTGGTCGGAGTTCAAATCTTGATGACTTAATGTCCTTTTTGCCCTTTAAATTTGTATGATTTTGATGTTTTACCCTCTAAATTTTAATTTTGTACATTTTGCCCTCTGAACTTACAATTTAAAGCCATTTTAGTCCCTCTTAAACAATATTGCTAACCTGACCTTGCTATGTGGCATTTTGATCCAACGTGACATTACCATGTGGCATTTTTGGTCCAACGTGGCATTGTCACGCCAGCAATACCGATTGAGAAAGACTAACATGTCTTCATATTGCAAGTTTAGGGGACAAAAAGTCCCAAATTAAAGTTTAGGGAGCAAAAGGTCAATCTTAGACAAGTTTAGGGGCAAAAAGGGACTTTAATCAAATCTTATGATTCCGATTACCAAATATTATGCAATGAACTTTGCATCCTAATTTGAGGGTGACGAATTAATGTATTTACCGACATGCAAATAAATAAAGAAATGGCGCAAGGCAGAATCAGCATCCTTGGCAGTTTCCTGCTGTAATATGTGTGCACTAAGGTCATCAAACACTGAAATTCATACCCAAAATTGCCTGCCCCCATTGTCTCGCACCTAATTTGCTCCAAGGACAATCTATTCTTCTACATGGGACCTACTCACATGTTGCTATTACTATAGCTACTTGTTTTATAGTACTTAGAAATTAAAATGACCCTAAACTATAGACACACAAGTAATTACTATTTTTGATCATGTCATCAATCACTAAACATTATACTACTACTACTTTCAATAAAACAATATACTACTACTATATTTTTAATCAGAATTCAGATTGAGTATATCAATTGGGTCATCAATCAATAACAAGAATATTTGCCTGTCTTCCAATTGATTGATGTTCCAATTATAAAATACTAGTATATATATATTAAATTAGAGAAGGTATATTCCTATAAGCTTTTAAAATTAATTTGAAGAGGGGGTTCATCAATCAAACCAGATGATTGCTTTCTTTAAACATCCCCCGGTTGTTAGGTGTCCCCGATAAGACTAAATGATTGCATTTGGAGCCTATATGCTTGCCTTTCACTCTAACATAAAACACCCCCAAAAGCTCTTTTTTAACATCTTTAAAATTAATATCTCCTTTTAATCTAACATTGACAGACATTCCCTATCTGTTCCAATCATTAGTTTTGCACTCCATTAATTAATCCATATATCCTTCTGCCTACTTTTACTCTCTTCAGCTCTGAATTCTGCAGCTTCAATGGCTTCTCCTGCATCTAATAAGTCAGCAACCGCAAAATTGCTCAAGGAGCATCTCCAAGAGCAACAAGAGCCTTTTACTTTAAGCATATACTTATCTGAAAGAGGGTATTTGGTCAGATGCTTGAGCTCTAATGGTCGAAATGGTTGCTGCCAAATCAATTTATTTAAGAGCTTGAACAAGAAAATGACTTTACTCTCTGCAAGGATCGTCAAGTCGATAGTATACAAACTTAATTCAGCTACTGACAGCCAGGAGCTTTCATGTTGTAGTGATAAAGCCCTCCAAGATGAACTTCAGACTGCAGAAACAGATGGTTTTGCTGAAATGAAGAAAGGTCTAACTCGATTTGGTGACTCACCTTGCTGCATCTTTGAAGATGATTCTCTGCCTTCAAAACATTGCAGACCTTCTCCAGCCTCAGATCCCGGTAATGTGGAAGAAAAAGAGGTACAGAGTTAATAGAACATCTATTTTAGCTTTGTCAAATATAAATGAAGCATCTATCAAGCTCAGCTATTTGAAGTGTCAAACACAGACAGCTTGAGAGACAAACCCAATGCATGAACAGAATTAAGTAACTCAGTCTCCTTTTTCTTTGAACGCTGATAAACTCTTTTATGATCATTTGGTTTTTTGCATCTCACATTGCTTGCAGACTCTTACTCTTACAGATAAAACCTGGCAAAAGACATGCAGTCAAGAAAAGCACCTCAACCTTATGTCACTGTTGAATAAATTATCATCCGAAGAAGGTTGGTGACTTGGTATTTTTCCCTTTTTTTTCTTTTGGGTTGGGGGATGGGGGAAAGAGTGTTTTTGGCTCTAAACCATTTGTTTCTAATGAAATAGTGCATAACATCATAACAAGACAAGAAACTCTGACCACAAAGGCTAGAGGCAACTTAATTTTTACAACTTCCCCTTGGAAGTCGTTCGGGAAGTCACTAATTGAGAGATACAGCCTCATTGGGTTCAAAGAAGCAAAGGAGATCGTTGAACCTTGCTCTCCTCAGCGACAGAGAAACAAAGACCTTGTTAATCAAAGGAAGCCGTTGTTGAACCTCGCAAAGAAATCCATCATAAACAATGATATGAAGAAAGTCAGAAACAAATACAACTACATTCATTGGTTCATTGCTGCAGAAAATCTGGGAAACCTAATGACAGCTCAACAAACCTACTCATGCAGGAAAATCTCTAGAGAATCAAGTATGGATTTCTCTAACACAGTGGAAGAATGGAATTATTCCCAGAAATTGCAGAGGAAGATAAGCTTTGAGTTAGGGGATACCATTATGGATGATATTGTTGAGGAAATGATAGACTTACTCTGGCAGTATGCTGGAGCTACTCAATTATAAGAGAAGAACTTTAAGGGCCTCTCCCAGAATTTTCGGAAGCCCTACTCCAGTTCTTGATCATCATCCACTTTACAAGAGATAAATAGCTATATACGTGCACTTTCCCCTGTAAAGTTAGACCAGACACTAAAAGGAACACAAGAAGAGCATACAAGTTTTACAGGCAACGAGAATAATTAAACAGAACTACATCGACTAAACAACCTAAGAGAAGCAAATAAGAGAACAAACTATACATTTTATAATATGCATTACACTTAGTCTTTTCTCTCTTTTCCTTCTCTGATTTTGGAGGGAGGGGGGGGAAGAGAAATAGTATGTCCTATTGTGCAAAGTAAAAATCATACAGATGCTCTAATGATAAACCAAACAAAAGTTCAAGAAAGATGGAAGCAAATGCGAAAGCTACCAAATTTGATGATAAAATGGTCTTTTCATTTATTCCATGGTTATCACTATTCTGTCAATTATTCCATGGTTATCACTATTCTGTCAAATGAAAATTCCACGCACTTGATGGCTGCATTATAGATAAATGATATTCTCAAAATGAAAACCTTTCAAGACAACATGAAAAACAAAAGGCATTTATCTGAACATGAAATCAACTATCCGGTAGAACTTACTAATAAATAAACCAAAAATTAATAATGATAATGATACAACATTGCCTCTATAAAACCAATCAGATCCACAGAAACAGGCTAACTTCCATTATTGAAGTACAATAACCATAATGACAACAAAATAAACTAAAATTTGCAGGATTATGTAACTACCGACTTTCCTTCTCACCAAATTCACCATCTTCAAGCTCCTCGGGATCAACATTTCTACGTGAACCGTTCCGATGGTCTCTGTCTCTCTTGTGCCTTTTATGCCTGTTTTCACTATCTGACTCGGGAGTAGATGTATGCTGCAGAGGTAATGATCCTTAATCAAGTATCCCAAACTCATAGCAACCATTTCAACAAACAAATTGAAATAAACATTATACCTTTTTTGATTTTTTGCGATCACTACTATGCCTGTGGGAATTCTTAGTCCTGTCCTTTTCGGTTTCATTCAAAATTTCCACAGAACTTTGATGCCGCTTCCTATGTTTCTTATCATCATCTTTTCCTGATCTCTTATTTTCATTCTCATTGTGATCATCCATTTCAACGTGTACTTCCACAGGTCCCTCCCTCAAGTGTTCCTCTTTTTCTCTTTCATGCCCTTTCTCTTTTTCTCTTTCATGCCCTCTCTCTTTTTCTCTTTCATGCCCTCTCTCTTTTTCCCTTCCATGCTTTGCCTTCCTTCTCTCTTTCTCCTCTCTGTCTTTTTCCTTCTTTGCCTACAGAATAAAAGAAAAAAAAAATAGATCAACTTCAACCTTTCTAAGAAAAGAATGCCAATAAGTAGCAAAAACAAAAGAATCTCAATAGTTTCTCTTTTTTATACAATTCCAAACTGCATCGCCTGGAGACAGGACAGTATTCCTTCAGCTCATTAACATGCTTAATGGAAGTACAGAGCCTTTACAAAGGATAAAGTAGCACCTGTATAAGAAGTATACTATATTTGGTGCGACAAAAGATATCATAAATGATTTATGCAGTTTGCCAAGAATTTTCTGCTTACAAACATAACCACAGAAGTTCATGTACAAGTAGTGATTTTGGAGAGTGGCACTAATTTCAAGCACACAAAGAACAGCCTAATGATACCCCAAAAATTATGGCTAATTTAAATCAATAGAATATTAAATGAATCAAATTAACCATATTTGAAATAAGAAAATGAATGCTGAATCTTTTTTAAGTGCAGAAATGCAACGTAAATACCTTCTCTTCCTTGCGTCTTCGTTCCTTCTCTTTTGTCTCTTCTGTCAATTGTGTTATGTAGTCCTCATATATCCCCTTGCAGATGCTTTCGTCCCCAATGGAACTAAATACAAGCATTCAATGAATAAGCTTTATGTAAGAAATGCACAATGGTAGGTAAAGATACTTATCAGGATTTATTAAAAGTTGTGTTCAGTTTCATATATATCGCATCATAAGATTCTAACAGCTATAGAAAGGAAGAATGGCAGGGCGAGGACAAAAGTTCCCATTTCCATATCAGTGTCCAGGACACCAATACAGAACTTAGCTTTCCCAAACTTAATGAAGAATTTCTGAATGTTAAGAAAAAGGATCTTGTCGAAAATACTAGGACAAATAATTACATATAATAACCAGCATCATTTATCAAAATTTTCGCTGTATAGCAAATGCATAACCTAAACCTATCACAACCCAATCCAACAAATAAGTACCTGAACTCCTGACTACTTTCAAAAAGATATTTGCAATCCTCCCATGTTGAAGAAGAAGTAATTTCCTGCAACAGACTCAACAATCAACTAGATGAAATAAAAACAAATTTCCAAGCTATTCAAAAAAAATTGCTAAGATTGGATGGATAGAATACAAAGAATTTTCCCAACTATTAAACTATTGCACAAAAAAATTTAAGCACATAACCTGCCTCACCTTTATAGAACGCAGTAAATCAAAGAAGTCGTCAGCAAAACGTTTACGCTTCTTAGCTTCTTTCTCCTCCTTCTCCTTTACCCTTTCAAGCAACTCCTCAAAAATTAGCTGCAGAAATGAAGATTATCAATTCACTTAAAGACTTAGCTAGTAGTCTCTTCCTTTAAAATCAATTGATGTCAAAATATATGTAACATCTTCATGGTTTTTGGACAATGAATCTCTGCACCTATATCCTTTATTTAGACCCTTTGTAGCTATATCCCTGTTTTATCAATTCCAAGCAACTGGAATGTCAGACAATTGGATGTATACCTGACACCAAGCCAGGTCTGAGCAACATGGATATTCATTAAGAGTAAAAAGTCTTCGGAGCAGTTGAACATTCCAAGGACATCCCAGACATATCACTCCCGCAAAGAAAATCAGAACTTTTAAGAATATGTATATACCTTCAAGTTAACATCTGATATAGGTGGAGAGCTAATATCCTCGACAATAGCAGACCTCAAGTCTTCAAGTGTCCAAGTAGATGAAAGAGAAATCTGATAATTGGCAGAATATTAGACAGAAATTGTTAAGGGCATTTAAATAAAAGAACACTAGATTGCCATTGCCATACCTTTCTCAACTTCACAGCATCCTTTACTCGAACTTTGTCGTCATGATACTGTAAATTGATAGAAAGGCAAAGTTATTATAAGAAAAGGTCATTTAATCAAGGAAAGCACCAAGGCTGTTAAAAAGCATTTCTTTCAAGAAAACCCGTCACAGCATATCGTGCTGAATCCACAATCCAGGCACTGAGATGAAGAGGTAAAATTATATATAAAAATGTGACAAGCAAGCAACAGGGTCATTTCTCATTAGCCACATGGATGACGTTTATAGATTATTTTATTACTTCTGACTGAAATTTGGAATTTGTAATATCTTGAGAACTCCTATGTGGAATTCTTAAAGTAACACTTACATGGAACGTTGAAAAAAAAAAATTAGAGCCATAACTGAATTTTATTTAATTTTACACTATGCAACCAAAATACTTTCTAAATTTTTGAATTTAAGACCTTTCTTGAGTCAAATTCTGCTCTAGAATACTACAGAAAACTATACAAACATGGCATTAAAGAATTTCCTGGTCAAAGAAATATATGAAAGTTAAGATAATTCTACAAACAGACATGACTTATTGCTGAGACTGAACGTAAAATAACAAGTACATATGAACAAAAAAAAAACATGCAGGCTCTTCAATCCAGGGAACCAAAAAAAGCCAATGCTTTACTCGACGTTTTATAATTGCAGGGTAAAATACAGAAAATCAACCAGAATGCAAAGCTAAAGATTTACTTGTTTCTGAAGCTCCTCAGCTACATCTTCAAACAGATCTTTTGCAGTTGAACCTGAGGTGTTGGATGCAACTGCCATATAGGGAGGCAAGTCTTTAACCTGAAAACAAGATCAATGAAAGACACGTCAGAAAGCAAGATAAAATTAAAATACTAGATACCTAGTGCAATACTCTCCCCATAATCAAATCAAACTGGCTTGCTAACCATCAGGTGATAGTCACGCCAGTGAGTTTTGGCAGTTAGAGTGCCTGCAGAAACATGTCCTTCCATCAACTTGCGGAACTCATCACGATTTTTACGCTCTGCCTTTCTAAGTTCTTCCTATTTTCATAAAAGATTCAGATCAGACTATGAATGCCCAATATACAGATACCATTCACAGTTGGTAAAATATATAATTGAGGTCACCTTCTGTATCTTCCTCTGCTCCTCTTCTTCCTTCTCTAAATCCCGTATATATTCCTATAAAGCCTCTTAAATTAGACTGAAAACATACGTGGAAATTGCAAATAGAGTATTAAGCACAAAACTATTGATAGCTAAATGAAGAATATTACCTGAAATATTTCCAAGCGCTCAATCTTTTCAAGACGTGAGCATCTTTCGTCTGCCTCTAAGCGGTCCTGAACTTTACGCCACTGGCTATTTGCCTACAGAGTAATAATAATACCAACATAAAGCCCAATATGAACCACATATGCATAACTTGAAAACTTTCTAAAACGTACCTTAATGAAGTCACAAGATTCCAAAAATTGTCTGTACTCCAATATATTCTGCTTGCGCTGCTCCTGTGCCTTTGCTCGGTCCTAACCAATAAACAAATTCAAGAAAATGAAATCATGGACATACCACAAAATCAAAATCTTTAACCATAGTCTGCAGAATTGGTACGGAGCTTAATTCCTGTGGGAAATTGACTTAGCATGTATACTAAGGACAATTCATGAGATAAATTTGCAATGTCTAAATAGATATAATGAGAGTTTTAGCATTAGATTTAGCAGACATACAGAAGATGATAATGCACTTGGAAAGGATTACACTACATTTTGCATACTAAATCAAGCTTAATTCCTGTGGGAAATTGTCTTAGAATGTATACTAAGGACAATTCATGAGATCTTGCAATATCTAAATAGATATAATGAGAGTTTTAGCATTAGATTTAGCAGACATAAAGAACACGATAATGCACTTGGAAAGGATTATACAACCATTTGCATACTAAATCAACCCGTTAGAACCCTTAAAAGTGGATCGTAATGAAAATGAAACAAAGAGCAGGAAGCATGGGGCTTGGATAGGACAGAACACCATAAATTTGATATTTGACTCATAGATTGAAGGAGATAAACAAATAAACAAACATGTGATGCATGCACAATCATCCGTCTAAACAGAAGTACTGAGATTTGAATATAGATGCAGTAGTTATTTTGGCAGACTAAAATATGTAAAATGGTAAGGGGTATGTACATGTATATTCAACAGAGACAGCAGCTGAAACATATGATATTTTAAGATTGAAATATACCTTTTTCCTTAGTTCATCAACGTAATTCTCAAAAATATCTTTTCTATCTTTCTCCCGCTCAACAGCTTTATACCGATCATCATCTTCAAACATAGTAACAGCTTTGCTGAATGATAGTGCAAATTCTCAATTAGTATGGACCACTTGCAGTGCAATACCAATGTTCTGGGGAACATTGATATAAGATCTATACAGACTAAAATCAGTGATATGTAGGGGTAAGAAAATATGACACAAACCTCCATCTCGTGGATGATGTCACCTCCGAGCACTCCTGTACAAGATCCACAATTATCATGAGTAAGAGAACATTGACTTTGGTAAATTAAGATTATAGATACCTTAGAGAAGTATCAGTCAACTTACTTCTAACATTTTTCTATATTCTTCCCGAGCTTTTTTCTGTTTAATTCGCCTTTCCTCAGCCTCCTGTTTTTTCTTTTGGCCCAAATACTGAAAATGCCGAGATAAAAATTATGACAACAATAAATAAGATGCTGATTTTGAAACCAACCATGCTACATCCCTCCTCAATAAAAGTTCGATTAAAAGTGAAAATGACAGAAGGATCTATCTACCTCATTAAAAGCCTGTTTCCGCTCTCCAAGTGTTCTTAGGGAACCATATCTTTTGTCGTTAATTATCACTCTCATGGCCTATCATAATCGATGACAATATCAGATACTTGCAGAAATGTGAGAAATGCAATAAACTATGACATAATTGAAACTACCTATCAAATTACCTGATCCCACGTCCAGTCAGAACCAACATTTGCAGACTCCAAAAGTGCTTTAAATGCATTTTTAGCCTCCTAAAAGAGAATTTGAAATGTAGCTCATAAATAAAATTGTAAAAGGAACATTGAAAATTAAAATGGAATACTAAAAATTCCTGCTACATACTTGCTTGCTCGCATAAGTCGCAGTCTCCTGATCAATTGCTTTCTCTTCCAAAACATTGCTAATTTTCTCACTCACTACCACATCTTTTACAGTTTCCTGTGGAGCAGTAAATCACTTATCATCCTGCTAGTTAAGCGAATACAAAAGTCATAGATAGAAAGAATTATAAATAAATCAATCACATACATCAGCATTCTGTGCCAAAACTCCTTCGGCGGTACTAGAATTATTCCTACAAAATGAAAGAACAGAAAGGTATTCAGAGATAGCAAATGCAAAGCTACAATAAGATCACTCAAAACTAGATAGATAACAATACATTGGTGCTGTAACAGTATTGACCACTGTGATAGAAACTTCAGGACTTTCAGCAACATCAGCAGATGGTGTGATTGTATCTGAAGCTGTCTGAACCACATCTACATTTGTAATTGAAGAAGGAGCTGCAACAGGTGAAGCTGATTCAGAAACTGACACAGTTTTTACATTAGTATCAATAACTGGTGACACTGGAACTGGACTTGAGGCAGCTCCTTGAGTTAGTATAGTTGATGTATCAGCACTGGATACTGCTTTAACCACAGGAGGTGCTGGCGGTGGAGCACGAGCGAAAACTTCAGTCTGTAATCCTTTGGAAGATGCCATTTCTACTTGTTCACGAGCCAACTTGAAAATTGAAACACCAATGGGAAATAGAGAGCGTAAGGGGCAATGACAAGAAATCTAAGGAATAATTACAAAGGTTGGGAAGGGAGGAAACCTTCAGCTCCTCAGGGATTGACCATGTTGATTGATTTGTGACCTTGTTATGATAATATCTGCAGGTGTTCACCAAAAAAGTAAAAATAAATATCCGATAATAAGATACAAAAGAAATCACAAAAGCTTAAGAGAAATGATTCATATTACACACTTTCTTCCATCAGGACTTGTAAATTCTTTCCAGTTAGTTGATGCATCTGCCCTCTGTCATAAGATAAAGAGGCAAGTAAACACTCTACTATGGTAGGGAAAAACCCCATCCATATCTATAGAAAGAATGAAGCAGTAAAAGGTTAAAAAACGAAGAGGGAAGAAGCTTTAAGAGAAGTCTACTCCCCGCCTTAATACTAACAGGGCAAAACTCTATTAAAAAGAAAACAATGTGCTTCAATAATCCATGCAGATCTAACAGCCTAACTGCTAAAGACAATAATAGAAATTTTGTAAAGGTGAAATAAAGTCAACAATCATAACAGGTTTCATGCATACAGGATTTAGAATGCAAACAAATAATTAGAAGATGTTTCAACAATAATGAAAAGCTCGCATCATAAATTATGAGCAATAATAATCTACGGCGACAAAAGGTGAAATAAAGTGTTTCCCCCTTCCATCTCCCAAACCACAAATTCTTTTTGAATTGTGCAGCAAATTATAAGAGACTATGCATGTCCATGAATACAAATGTTTATCTATACAAATAATGTCCATAAATACAAATACACTATAGTAGCAGAAGTAACAAATAGAACACAAAACTGAAAAAGAAGGGACGTAATATGCTAAAATTTAGGAGCATGAAAGACCATTAAAGAGCCCAACTACAACAAATCACACTAGATAATGAAGAGCAGAAGAAAAACACAATTAAATAAAGCCAGAATTGCTAATCACACCCAACTAAATGGCTGGCAAACTGTTCAAGCTTGAGGATCCTCATTATTTACAAATAAAGTAAAGCAGGAATTAGTTTAAAACTATGCAAATTTATCTAATTTAAGCACATATCTAATTCTTGGGTCAAGAAAATAGAAATTAAAACACTACTACCATCACATAAATCCACCAACTGGATCAAATCCATCTTCAGTTATCAAATTTCAAGGTTTTCAACTTTTATGGAATCTTCCAGGGGATTTATCCAGGCAAAAGAAGAAAAAGGAAATTCTCCAACAAAAGCATTACTGAGAAAGGATATCGTCATTTAAGATGACAAGCTTAAAGCAATTTTCTCTACCTTCCACCCAATTTATTCTTCTTTAATGAGAACAAGAAAGAAAAAAACATGAGGTTGCCTCTTAAAAAGCAGAGTGCCTCATTTGTAACCTTTTCAAAATTAAACTTTTAAGGAACAGGATAAAAATATTAGTTTATCAGGTCATGCATATTCGTTGGTTTTAAGAACCCCCTACCAGCCAAACAAAGAAAAAAAGGCATCACAGACTTTAGAGTAAAACATGGGAAATGTTGTGCCACCAAAGATAAACATATAGAACCCTGCAATAGACTGAAAACAATCTACAAAGAATATGAATGACAGAATTACTAACATTCATGATATAAAGTAGGTAGAGCAAGCAGCAAAGACCCACAGCATATCCTACCTCTCGATAGAGTAGCACTGCATGTACCTGTAAGCACCTTTAAAGCTATGGAAGTCACACAGAAAAACTGAAAATAATACAATAAATGAGCTTTAAAAATATGCAATTTGACTCATACAACCTAACATGCATGGATACCAGCAAAACAAAAATAACAAAAAGCCTTTTTAAGTACTCACCCAAAATAGGATGCCTCCGAAGTGGAGAAGTGGTAACAAGTAAATTAATACACAAGCATCATGGCAAATTACTATCATATTCGAAATTCAAAATTATTCTCAAGGAAATATATAGGCTTTTCAAATATTAAAGCAACATTCATGCAGAGATGAACTTTTGTTGCTGTATCATCAGAAAGCACCGGTCAAACCTCAAATAGCATTGCCCATGAATTCTCTTTTCTTGAGACAAATGGCAAAGTAAAAATTTACTATGCATAATTTTAGAGAGAGAAGATAGGAGTGAGAAAGCTAATGAGAACCAAAAAAAGGGTAAGCGTCTCAACAAATAACAAATCAAACAAAATAAAAAAAAAAAAGGCTTTCAATTAATAACAACCAAACAGAATAAAAACCTTACCCTAAAGTCAATCATAAAAAAATGATAATATGAACAGAAAAAAAAATCTAGTAAAAGACAGCAATATAGTTAATGAAATTAAGGAGAAAAAATGCTCTATGAAAGCTTTGTGACCTGGAAGAGAGCTTTGAAAATTAATTATCCCAAACAACACAAAAGTTTCAACTGTACACCTTACTAGTTTCATAGAAACAATGAAAAGAAGATTTGATAACTGAGGGCTGAGGAGCCTTAAATCATAAGTTCAAATTTCTACCTTTAGAAGCAAGCTAATTTTCTTTTTTAATGTTAGACCAGGATAAATTTTCACATAATGAAAATTACATGCTAACTGTGGTTGGAATCTATAAAACTCAAAGGGCAACACATCTAACACGGTTTGATAGTATAAACCAGAGATCATGAATACAGTTGACGAAAAGCACTATCCTTAGCAAAACTCACCTCAATCGGTGTCATCAATTCCAATGGCTTCTCCCAGCTAGATTGACGTGTCTTCTTATTGTAATAATACCTGCATAAGAAATAGATGATCCATGGTAAATAAAAATTCAAGGATATAGCATGCAAAGTCTCCACAGACAGCATCTACCATCTAAATGTATCCCAACAGCTGGAGTATATCAAGTACAACCAACACATGGATATAATTCTATGATGAACACTGAAACATATGTTAACAGATAGATCAAGGAATTTTAAGTTGTATTAATTGACCCAACACATGAAAAGAAACTTGTATGCTGAAACTTTTTATCCATGGGCATTCAGAATGCTCCAAACTCCATTGAAACAGCAAGAATAAGGGGATATCAGTATTTCAGTTGTCATGTCAGAGAAGGTGGCAGGACACACCACATTCTAGCAAAGGATCCTTTCATGTATACCCACACCAATGAGAAAGTACCTTCTTCCATTAGCAGAAGTATGCTCTATCCAGTCTGTTGAAGCCTCTTCATTGGGTTTTGGCTGAATGCTAGGTGCCTGAAATTTTATAAAGTTGCAAAATTCAATGTGATACTTGCTTAGCACTCTCAAAAAAATAAAAGTTCATTGGTAAATTAGCATGAGAAATACAGTTATGAATGAAACAGTTTTGTTAGGAGATCTTTGGCAATGCGGAGACAGATGAAATTCCTTACCAGTATGGTAGCTGTGGAAACAGATGATTGTTCAACTGTTTGCTGCACAGCGTTCACTTGGCTACCCACTTGACCTCCAACTGGAAGACTCGGTGGCTGCAACTGTGGCATGGGTTGATACTGAGCCATGACATTATGAGATACAGGCGCTTGGCCATAAGAAGATGGTGCAAACTGCAAAGACATGAATATAAAAGAAAAATCGAGGCATAAATATCTGACACAAAAATTGTAGCATCTAAGCCAATGCATTATCAATCACTTACAGAATATGATGAAGATAGGTGTGATGTTGGGACCCCAGGCATGTAGTTATTTGGAGTTTGAATATTAGGTTGAGGCAGTGATGATGCCCCTGGACTGACATGCTGATTTGGCTGAGCAGTTGGCAATGGAATTGCCGGTGGTGCAGGTGGAATATGGCCTGGTTGGCCTGGTCTTGCTGGTAAATGCTGCATTGCTTGAGGAAACTGAGGTTGCTGAGTTTGAGGAGGAAACCCAGCATTCATCACAGCAACTCCTCTGGCAACAGGTTGAAACTGTTGAGGAGCCACTGGAAGAAACTGTTGTGGCTGCTGTGCAGGAACAACAGGTCGGAACTGCATAATGTATATAATGTGGAAACAGTATTCAGTTTGTCTTGACTGTTAAAAACTATGAAATAGAGACCAAAGAAGACCTGAAAGAAAAAGTTATTACCTGACCAGACATAGGTGGAGGAAAATTTCGAGGGGGATCCATTGAGCCAACTAAAGGAGGTGGATGAGGCTAATCAAGAAAAAGTGAAGCAATTAGCAACTTTGCTTAGCATGGCTACTTACCAAAAAAATAAGCGAGGAATATGGGTAAGATGGTTTAATGCAGGATGACCTTAGGGGAAGTCACAAGGTCAAGGGCATGAAGTTCTTAAGCAGTTGTTAACTGCTCCATTGTACCAAAATGAAATATGTTTGATGCACCATGTTTTTTATGTTGAAATGTTTCATGTATAACATATGATGCTCAAAAATGAATGAATAGAAAAGGGGAAAAAAACATGAAAGAACTTGCAAGTATAATACACCTTCAAGAACCATTTAGGGGGAAAATCTTATTTCTTAATCATATTCATAGCAAAGTCTAGGAGGAAAAACATTATTTTAATCACACACTACCTGTACTCCGGCAAATTGGGGGTTATTGGCCATCTCAGCTATCTGGTGAGCCTCAAAGAAAAACTACAAAACTGATAACCATAATTATCAAGTTAGAAGGCCACATGAAAGCAGACTGAAATAAGTCTCCTTTTCTTTTCTTTTAGCAGCAGGTAGAGAGGAAGAGACTTGCAATGTCAACAAGATTATACAGAAAATGGAACTCGGAAACTTCATTACAATAATTAAACAAAATTAAGTGACTCCTAAAGGTCTGATGAAATGCAAGAAGAAAAGTAAATATCAATCATGAGTCAATGCCCTTACCAAGTAAAAACTTAAAACAACAAAGCGATGGCTCCAGCATGCACTTAAGATGCGAAGCACTAAACACTCTGTGTTCCCCTTTCGCCAGCTGTTAAATAAGATCATATTTCAATCATAACTCTAATGATGATTAATTTAATATGCAACTGGAAAATATCTGTACACGTGAGATAGTTTAACCCCACTGTTTGATGAGCTTTTGATACATTTAGTGTCTTTTCTTTCTCATTTATATCAGCAGTAACTTTGAAAGCCCTAAAAGCTGGTGCTTAAAAGAATACTCATTATAATAACAAAAAGGCAATTACGAGAAACATATAAAAACCCTCAAAGTGAGCTTCAATCCTGTAAAGGTACTTGATACCTTTTCCCATTTGTTTGAGGCAATAAGGTGATCGGGTTTCATAATTAAAATGCACAAAGCCTACAGAGTTCTCCATCCTGTGCATGCACATCTCACAAACTCTAACTTCCTCTTTCATCTTTTCTCTTGGCAGCTAAGATCTAAGATCAAGAGCCTAATTAAGAAGAACAATGCATTGCCATCTATAGTAAAAGCTGGGCAAGTCTAAATTCTAAATGAAACCATAAAGACTAACCCTTGCCTAACACTACAAACACACAATTTCCAAAATTGGCATCCATAAATTCTATAAATAAAACTACAAACAAAAATCTAAAAATATAAATGCAAGCAAATAATCATACAAGCATTCTTGTATTTCAGATTAATGCATTCAAATGCAAATAGAATCACCAGAATGCTGATAAATGCAGACAATTATTTGTTTAGGTTTGACCCAATAACTCGTATCAAAACAAAACCCCCACAATTCCAATTGCCCACAAAAACAAAACCATTGTATATCAAACCTCTATAATAATAAAACAAGAAAGTAGCCCTAATGATTAAATTAAACTAATTCAAAAATTCACATGTATCAAATTGCAGTTGGTGAATTGAAACGGGGCAGCTGAAAAACCAAAAAGAAAAACCGATAAATGAAAACGTACTTTTCTACCGTTGGTGAAGTGACGGAGATAGCCGGAAAGAGACGATAGAAGTAGAAGTAGAGAGTAGTATTTGAAAAAGGCGCGTGAGGTGCAAAACGGCAGCAACTGAGATACTGAAAAAAGGAATCCTCCGACCCTTTTTTCTTTTTATTCTTTTATTAATAATTCCCTCTCAAGAAACGGAAAAGAAAAAGAAGGGCGAAAAAAATGCCCTGTAAATAAATAGATCTTCGGAAAAGATATTTGCATTACGTCGCGTTGGCGTTGCGCTGCGTTTGTTGATTGTAACCGACCGATCTCAGATTGTATTTCTAAAATACCCCTCTTCTTTTTTCTTTTAACGGTTAGTTGGAAAAATTGTTGAAAATAACGTTGACGAGCGTTTTAGATATGGTGATGCCACGTGTAAATAAAGTGCCACGTGTAGAAATAAGTCGCTAAATTGCCAAAACATGGATGGAAGAAATCAAGAAGTTCAGTCCAATTGGATTCTTTCTACAGTTCTAGACTAGTTTCAGTTTATCGACAACCACAAAAACATCTTCATTTTGTCTCCATTTCCATGAACCAATCCACCTGTAAAACTTCTCCAAGTTTCTAGACATGTCTCTTTCCTTTCATATTTACTCGCTTCGACATGTCTTTCCACTTCAATTCGACTCCAGCAGCATTCAGCTTCTTGAATCATGGCTACTTGTTTCCTCACTTCACATTCTTCTCTGTCTTCCTGCAATCTCTACACCAAACACAAGAAAAAACACGACATTAAGAATGTCAGCTCGAGTTTTTCCACCATTGTCTCATCATTTGATGACAAGGATTCACTTAACAAGAAAACCCATCTCTCGTTTTCTTTATATTCCAATTCCAACCTAAAAAATCCCCTTGATTTTTCAGTTAAAGGTCATTATCTTCCATTTTCTTCGAGGCTACTGCTAAAACCTGTTAAGTCTTCTGTTAATGATGATCAAGGAAGTGAATCTACTTCATCTAACTCTTCGGTGGCAGTGGCATCCGAGGAGCGAAGCAATGAAAGTGATCATCACACTCCAACGAGTGTTCATCAAGGGGTTGATTTGAGTAGGGAAAATGAAGATGTTGATAAGGAGAAAGAAAACCAGCAAGAAGTTGACTGGAAAACAGATGAGGAGTTTAAGAAGTTCATGGGAAACCCTTCGATCGAGGCTGCAATAAAGCTGGAGAAGAAGAGAGCAGATAGGAAGCTCAAGGAACTTGATAGAGAGAGCAGTGGTAACCCAATCGTAGGGCTTTTCAATAAACTGGTGCGTGATAATGTGGCTAGAGAGAAGGAATTGTTGGAACAAGCAGAGGAAACCTTCAAGGCTCTTGACCTTAATAAGGTGAATTTTTATTTTTTTTTCATTTAATTTCTATTTGTCTTTTTTTGTTTTGAATGAGTTATGTGCTTTTGTTAAAAATGTTTTACTATTTGGTCATGTTGGTATGCAATTAATAAAGAATGTAGATTTTGGCCTTCTAGTGGGTTGTTCTGTATTTGTATGTTTTTGGCTTTAACCAGCTTAATTCAGCTTCTCTGCAATCTGCATCCTTCACTTTTAATGATTGATTATCGATAATGTCGAAAATTGTTATGATGCTCCTTTTTGTTGCTTATATATATGCATTAGATTTACTTCATAATTAACTTGTTTGTCTGTTTACTGATTAGTTAAGAATTACTAGATCACTTTTCTGTATAAGAACATGTTAGAAAACATTTTGAAGGCTTACTTTGTTGTGTTGATGTTGACATAACAGTTGAGGAGCTGTTTTGGATTTGATACATTCTTTGCAACTGATGTTCGAAGATTTGGAGATGGGGGGATTTTCATTGGAAATTTGAGAAGACCTATTGAAGAGGTCATCCCTATCCTGGAGAAAAAGCTATCTGATGCTGCAGGCAGGGAAGTTGTTGTATGGTTCATGGAGGAAAAAACGAATGACATTACGAAACAGGTAAGTCGAGATGAGCTGGTATTTATTTTGGCTACCTATGGTAGCATTTACAGTTTCAAAAGAAGAATGAGACCGTGTTTGCTTTTCAGAGCCTAATATAGTTTTTTTTGTACTTCAAGGCATGCGTGGTGCAACCTAAAGCAGAGATTGATCTACAATTTGAGTCTACCAAATTGAGCACTCCTTGGGGATATGTTAGTGCAATAGCTTTGTGTGTTGCAACTTTTGGGACAATAGCTCTGATGAGTGGATTCTTCCTGAAACCTGGTGCTACATTTGACGACTATCTGGCTGATGTTGTGCCTCTCTTTGGTGGCTTTGTCTCCATATTGGGAGTTTCAGAGGTATGGAAGAGCCTTACGTCTGATGTTAATTTTCAGGATTATGATGCGGTAGTTTTGTATAAACTCCTATTCATCTGAATGCTGCCATACATTTTGAGTATAACTTGGTCTTTTATTTTAGACTAGTTCCTTGTGCTCTTGCTAAGTTGCTATATATAAGTTATTCAAGGCTGTAGTTTGTCTTTGGCAGATAGCCACAAGGGTGACAGCAGCTCGTTATGGTGTTAAACTCAGCCCGTCTTTTCTTGTTCCATCGAATTGGACAGGCTGTTTAGGAGTGATGAACAATTATGAATCACTGCTTCCAAATAAGAAGGCTCTTTTTGATATTCCGGTTGCACGTACAGCAAGTGCTTATTTGACATCACTGGTGCTTGCAGCTGCTGCTTTCGTATCAGACGGCAGCTTTAATGGTGGTGATAATGCATTGTAAGTTTTCTATTCTGGCACTTTTGCAAACTGCATTTCTCTTTTGCCCGATGAAGAGAATGAGATGGAAGGAAAACAAAAAGCCTGAATGGTTAACCTCTTGATCATAACACTGGAAAAATGTATATGTAAAATACTACTACCATATAATTTATGCTAGAAAATACATAAATTGGCTTTAAAATATTGGCAATGAAGTGTATAATCCTTCAACTCAGGCCATTCGGTAGAATCTCAGAGAGAATATATATAGGCCATTGTTCTGTGCCGCCTGAAGGTTGTTCTAATACGGACCAGATGTGCTTATAACTTCTGCTCTTTTTTGTAGGTACATAAGGCCTCAGTTCTTCTACAACAATCCGTTGCTTTCTTTCATACAATATGTTATCGGACCATATGCTGACGAGCTTGGGAATGTATTGCCAAATGCTGTGGAAGGTGTTGGAGTTCCTGTTGATCCGCTTGCATTTGCTGGACTTTTAGGTAAGTTTCTTAATTGATTAAATATTTTTATTTCTTTGATTTCATAATAGCACACATTGTCGTTTATATGCATTCTTGAAGGATGACTGTTGTTTTTCAACTGCAAGTGAAACATAGTCCTAGTTTCAGTTCTTTCTGAAGCAACTAAACTGTACAGTTATAAGAAATTCCCATCAATTTCGGAAAATAAAATGCCAATATCTGTCTTTTCATTTCAATTGCAAGATACAGTCAAGATTTGAGTAATAGCAGCTTGACATTGAAACCATATAAATCTTCCAATTCCTTATTGTGAAAAGCACTTGTATTGGAGCCTGGAGGCACTGAGGCAGCACATTGCCATTTGCATAATTATCTGACTCTGCATGCATATCATTCTTCTGCAGGAATGGTGGTGACGTCTTTGAACTTGTTGCCCTGTGGGAGACTTGAAGGTGGCCGCATAGCTCAAGCAATGTTTGGAAGAAACACTGCAACATTATTGTCATTCGCTACATCCCTTCTCCTCGGAATCGGTGGTCTAAGCGGAAGTGTCCTCTGTTTGGCATGGGGATTATTCGCAACCTTCTTCCGAGGGGGAGAAGAAATGCCAGCAAAAGATGAGATCACCCCATTGGGAGATGACAGGTTTGCTTGGGGTGTTGTTCTAGGTCTCATCTGCTTCCTCACTCTTTTCCCTAATGGGGGAGGTACATTCTCCAATCCATTCTTCAGTGATCCGTATTTCCGGGGCAGCCTGTAAATAGAGTATATATTTGTATTAATTGTATAATATATATATATATATATATATATATATAGTTGTGTACATATTTCAGTAGGGGTAAAGGGTGATTACTAAACTGTTTCTATTCATCCTTAGTTCCTTAATCCTGTAAATTTTGTTTTCCTTGAAGGAAGGAAAAATGAAAATTCAGGCAAATAAGAAGGGAAAGCAAAGTGTGGAATTCTAGTATATATTTTTGTTATCATTGACATTCAGGCAAACTTAAGCTTAACCAGTTTGGCCTTAATTTTAGCTAATGTTTTCCAAACTCAGATGTGGAAAGAATGAATGATTTTTGTTTCTCTCAATTCTCGTTGCTATGCTTTTCTGTTTTCTTTTCCGTTCCCATTTTTATCATGAGTGTAAAGGAAACACCATATATTAGCACTGCAAATAACAGAAGGATGAGAAAAAGGCTAATGTAATGTTAAAGGCTTCAATTTCCAAGGCTTATCAACAACAACATTCTCCAGGTCCAGGCAGCTTGAGGGAGAATCCGACATCCTTACATCATCTCCAAGGAAACAGAAATATGTTGGTAAGCAACATTAACTATACTATGTATAAAAGTACGAATAAGGGGAAACTTTATGTTTTCCAATTGTACCCTTATTTTTAAAACATATTTTCAATTGTACCCTTTTTTTAAACATATTTCTAAATTGTCATTATTAAATAATATTTTAATTATTCCATTATTTTTTTAATCATATATAAATTATTTCATTAATAGAATTTTATAGATATAGATAATTTTATATTCTACAAAATAGAATTTCATTTAAAAAATTAATTGTAAAATTTAGAGATTGACCGGACTTTGCTTATGCTAGAATTGAATTGGAATTTTTACTAGCCTACAATACTAGGATTTGAAGTATAATACTCCTAATGTTTAAAGGATAATGAATATCTAATATATTATTTTAAAAACATTAATTATAAATTTGCAATTTTTGCCGACTTCTCTTATGCTATATTCTTGAATTAGTTTGGTGATACCCTAAAAATAATAGGATTTGAACTATAAATCTCCTGACCTAAGGATAATAAATTACTCCCTAGCCTATAGAAGAAGTTTTCTGTCAAAAAAAAAAGCCTATAGAAGAAGTTGATCACTTTGCAAATTATCAAAATTTCATAGTGTGACTATCAAAATTTCGTAATGTGGTTACAAAAATTTCATAGAAGGTTATCAAAATTTGATGTTGTGCTTATCAAAATTTCATAGTGAGATTAACAAAACTCTATAGGGAAGTTATCAACATTCCTAGGGAGATTATCAAAATTTCATAGTATGGTTATCCAAATTTCATAGTGTACCAAATCAACCTTTCACAATTATTGTGGTTATCAAAATTTTATAGTGAATTCAGCAAAATTAATTTCATGTAGAGGTTATCACTATTTTATAGTGTGGTTATCAAAGTTTCATAGTGTGGTAATCAAAATTTCATAGGATGGTTATCGAAATTTCATAGTGTGGGTATCAAAGTTTCACAGGGATTACGGAGGTTATCAAAATAATATAGCGGGATTATCAAAATTTTATAGTAAGGCTATGTTTGGTAGGAGAAAATATTTTCTAAAATATCAATGAAATCAAATAGTCATATAACATGTGTCAATGAAAATAAGCATATTTTTAGAAAATGAAAATGACATTGAAATGGAAATTTCAGACTAAAAATATAAATATTTTCAAATTCAATTCAATTGCCATTTCCATTTTCCAAAAGTATATTCATTTTCATTGATACATGTTGTGTAACTACTTGATTTTTTATATTCTTAGGTTTAGTGTGGGGGAGATTGAAATGGAGAAATTAGTTACTGTACATGTGAGATTAGAATTGCAGCTTTGAGAACTTAACTAATGATGAAAAAATGTATGTTTGGTGTGGTGGTGAGTTCAAATATAAAATTACCATTAAGGGTAGTCATATAAAAGAATACTATAAAATAGTATGGACAAAAGAGGTTAAACATGACTATTAAAATTCTAAAAGCTACAAACACTACATTTTCCAGCTTTTGGAAATTTAGCTTTTGCCACGTAGGATTACCATTCCCACCGCAGCATCCACCAAAACCAGCTTTTAGAGCTTTTGACACGTTTGGGACGTGCAAAAATTTCTCCCAAACATAGCCTTAGTAAATGAAAACAGAAAATATTTTTTCCTATTAAATAAAGCCTAAGGTTATCAAAATTTCAAAAAATTTTGTAACACGATGATTAAAAAAATTTCCACCTACAAAATGTAACACATTAAATGCAATTATTTTACATTTCAATAATCAAATTCTTTTACTTCTAATTAGCTTGATATATTCCTCAAAAAAAAATTAGCTTGATATATATTTAATATTTAATTTAAATTTTGCTTAATATAATTATAATACAATAAATATATAATTTAATTCTTTAATTTTTAGTGTTTAAATTATTTTAATATAATTTTTATTTAAACGAGTTCAGACACGTGCAACGCACGTGAAAGTTAAGACTAATCTATACTATATATAAAAGTACGAGTTTTGAGAAACTTTTGAATTACCTATTGTACCCTTATTTTTCAAATATATTGTCTTAAATGCCCTTGCTTAACTATTATAGTTTTATTCTACTAGAAACTCTATTTTTATTCAATTAAATTAAATCTAATATCTTTATAATTACTTTATTTTTACCAAAAAATTTGGATATACTAAAAATTTTTCTAATATACAATTTTATTCTACTAAAAACTCTATTTTCATTTAATTAAATCTAATATCTTTATAATTACTTTATTTTTACCAAAAAATTTGGATATATTAAAATTTTTTCTAATATACAATTTTATTCTACTTAAAACTCTATTTTCATTTAATTAAATCCAATATTTTATATAATTTTTTTTTTATTTTTACCATTTTAATTTAAAAAGTAATTGTGATTGACATTTTCTATCTGATAGTTCAATGTATTATGATTAAAATTTGTTATTTTCCTAACATGTAATTATTTTATTTGACTTATAATTATTTTTTTCTTGATAAATACAACTTTGTTGTGGGTTTAAATTTGTTGTTTTATACATTGTAAATATTTTTATTTGTATGGAATAATTTCTTTTGTTACTTTGATGGTAAAACCCAATGTATATATAAATGGGCTGGTCGGGTTGGATTTGGGTTCAGTTTCGGGTTAAGGAAATTTTGGGTTATACGGGTTCGGTCAATTTTTGGTTTTAGATTGGGTTGAGTTTGGATCGCTCAAATGTCGGGTCATTTGGATTTAGATCATTTTTGGTTTGGGTGTTTTTCGGTTTTGGGTCATATGGTTCCAATAATTTTGGGTTTGAGCATCTGGTTTAGCCTCTAATTTTCAGGTTTAGGTCTTTTCAGATTCTGGTCATTTAAATATAATTAATCTCGATTTAGGTAATTTCGGGTTGATCGAGTTCGGGTCATTAATGATTTGAGGTCAAATAATTTCGGTTTCGAATTGAGCGGATTTTTTGGTCAAATCGAGTTGGATCTGGTTCGGTTTCAGGCAGTCGAGTCGAATACCCACACTCAGATAAAATTTTGTCATCTCTAATAATATAATTTTTTTAGGACAAAATTAGTAATATGCTTAAGATTTTAATCTTCATATAATTTAAAGTATCACGTGCGTTGCACGTGGAAGCGAAGACTAGTTATTTAAAAAGAACAAAATAAAAATTAAATTATTATCTTTAATATATATATCCTAAATAGTAAATTATTGAGAATTTTTTATTTTTTTTATAAAGACCGACAACGCTGCACCTTTCGCCCCATCAAATATATAAGCTTTTTCGCTAATAGCTTTGAGCACTCGTGATTATAGAACAAGAAGGGAAACCCTGAAGATCCAAGTTCATCACCATCGTCTTTCTATTTCTCCCTTCACGTGACGCTTTTTCTCCATCATCTTCCACTCAAGACCCTATGATTGAAGAATCGAATCAGGTACAACCAGAATCCAGCACCAATCAAGAGACACCGGTTCATGAATTGTCTCAATTGCAAGAACCCATGTCAAAAGAGCCCCAATTTTCTAAAAAGGCTGAAGAGATCGAAGAGACAGAATCTATGGATATAGATGCCTTGGCCGTTATCGAAAGGTGGTCTAAGCCCTATTTTCTTAGGAAGGTTCTAAAGGAGGGGCTAGGTGATGATCGTAACATGCACAATCTCATCGCAATTGCAGTCCACGCGGTTTTACTGGAATCAGGTTTTGTTGGATTTGATCCCGTTTCAAAGCTGCAAATTTATCGGTTCCCAGATGAGTGGCATTCTCCTGTGACAATCTATTATTCTCTGCCTGAACTTTTGCGCCATGATAATAAGTTTGGTTCTAATTTGACAGATTATCTTGTCATAGAGTTTCGAACTTTAGGTAAATTTGTTCACGTTTATGGATCTTTGGGTTCGGGCTTACATATATTGTCTTTGGATGAACATAGGTTTGCTCCAACTTTGGATTTAGTATGGGCAAATTGCGATGAGAATGATATTGGGAATAAGTCTTTGTATTCGGAGGATGTATTATCTGAGTTTTGGAAGATTGTTAAAGACGGGATTGCGTTGCCATTGTTAATAGATCTTTGTGATAGGACGGGGTTGACTCTTCCTGCCTGTTTTGATGCGCCTACCATTGAGCTAAAGATTAAGATTGCGGAATCGTCTATTGGTGTTGATATTGCCAGAATGGAGTGTGTTTGCAAGGAGATCCGAAATCTGGCTTCCAATAATGATTTGTGGGAGCGGAAATGTGAGGTGGAGTTTCCGAATTATTTAAATATAGCTAAAAGTCATTGGAAGAGTGTGTATCAAAGGTGTTGGACTTGGGAGAACAAGGAGCCAAAGTTTAGATCATTTAGGGGTGGAATACCACATTTCCCAATCATGAATTATCCTCCTTTTCTTCCTCGTATTAGTGGAGGTGGATTATGATATGACTTCCCCTTCTATTAAACGGCTTGGTTGGGTGTAAGTTTGGAGCAAGGCACTTGAATTGTAATAAAAAGGTGGATCTTAGTATAGACACATCAGGTTTTTTTTGTTTGTTTGTTTGTGTGCGTGTAATGTCTCCATTAGCTTAGTATCTATGAGCATCAAAACCTTTCAATGGTAAGAAAAAGGTGGATCTAATTAATATTGACACATCAATTCCTTCCTTCCTTTTTTTTTATAGGTGAGGATAAATAAAAAGTTCGTTTGTGTAGAGATGGGAGAATGTTACCTCCCTTTGTGGAGTTTATAATTTAATTTTATCCTTTATGTAGTCTATAATTTAATTTTATCCTTTGTGTAGTTTCTCGCAGAGTTGGCAAAATCTCTGATCCGTCTGCAGGTATCCAATTTGATCGTTCGAAACCAAACTCAACGTGATTTGACCAAGAAAAAGTCAACAAACCGAATCCGTCCAACCCAAAAAATGACCTGACTTTTTGGGTACCTAAACCCTATCAACCTGATAGATTAACCCGAATTAGAATTAGTTATATTTAAATTGTAAAAACTAAAAATTGTATAATTAGCAAACATTATATATTTGATATATAGTTTTAATCCAATTTTAATATTTTACCACATCAAATCTCAATCTCATGATATCTATTGCTAATTATTTTAGTCTTTAATTGAAAGTTGAAACTATACCATTAATGTATTGAGTTTTACTACATGACCAGAAAAATTGACCCGAAATTTGATTCCCATGACGTGTTCTTACACGGTTGGTCTAGCAGACTGGACCCACCACTATTTAAGTGGAGTTTTACTACAAAATATGGGATGGCTAGCAATGACACGTCATGTGTGACAAAATTCTGGTTAATTTTTCTGATTGTGTGGAATTTTCCTAATGTATTTTACTTTGATCATTAAACTGAACTTTTGAATCATGAAGGTATATAATTTAAAAGTTAAAACCTTAGATAAGTTGTATAATTGATGTCAAATTTAATGAATCGATATGGAAAAACTATTTGTATTTTCTATAGTAAAAATTTAAAATAAAGTTATCGAACAAATGTCACAAAAAAGTTAGTTGAAAGACTAATATAAAATAAGAATATTGTTATAGACAATACCGGCCTTCTTAAATCAAATTAATGAATTTCTTATAACTATTTTATCAAAAATGTTATAACTACAATACAATTGAAAAAGAATTTTCATTACTCCCAAATTACAAGAATATAAATAAAATTTTTATTTAAATTTCGAAAAACGCAAATTTGAAATCCGAAATTACTCGACTATTCAATTTGGAAAAATGAATTGTAACGACCAGAACCCAAAAAGACCCGAACCCGAAAATCCGAGGCTGAAACCCGAAATTATCCGAACTTTATGACCTGAAACCGGAAACGACCAAACCCAAAATTGACTCAAACCCAAATGACATGACAATTTAACGATCCGAACCCAACATAACCTGAATTAAAAAATTAACCGAACTCGTATAATCCAAAATTTTCTTAACCCGAAACTGACCAAATCCAACTTGACCCGTTCATTTGCCAGTTTCCGCACGTTTGGGGGTTTAGAAATCGTTTGTTGCTTTCCATGGAATAATTCTCCATAAGAGAGTGATTCCAAGGAAAAGTAACTCCAGGGAAGATTACAATTAAATTCCATGAAGAGTAGGGGTGTAAGTGATACAACACTATTCGCAAGCTACTCTAACTCGACTCGAAGAAAATTCGAATTCGGCTCGGTCATTGTCGAGCCGAGCTCGAGCTTAATAATGCTTGATTCGACACTCGTCGAGCTACTCGATATAAATATATATATATATATATATATACATAATATTATTTATTTAATTACAAAATTAGCTATATATACCTGTCGAGCTCGAGCTCGAACTCGGTATCGAATTCGAGCTCGAACTCGAATTTCAGCTAAAAATAATTTTTTTGAATTTTTTTTATTAAGTATCAAACTTGTCGAGCCGAGCTCGAGTAGCTCGATACTCGATTCGAGCCGAGCTCGAGCTCAATAATCAAAACTCGATCGAGCTCGAGCTCGAGTAGCTCACTACTCGACTCGATTAGCCTCAATGGTTTGATTTATTAGCACTTTCTTTGGAAAATAATCTAATTTTAATGAAATTTACAATTTCCATGGGTGAGAAAAAACTTTCTTTACCCCTCCATGGTAAAATATTTTCCCATTTATCAAGGAAAGTTAGGTGCCCTTAAAAATTACTTTCTCACCTTATTAATCTAATAATCAAACCATATAGAAAGTCTTTCCACCCTATTACTTTTTAGGGAAAATATTCTAAACAAACGCCCTCGCCCCTCTTAGTATATGCTATTGCTTTATAATCTAATACCGACTATAATTAATTATATATTTTTTTCTCATCACTATTTATGATTTTAGAAGTAAAAGTTTGATATCCAAACCCAAAAAATAGAAAGAGAAAGATTAATCAAATTGCAAATTAGTTACAATTTATTATTTACAATGCCACGAAGAAAAATAAACCAAAAAATCCTAGTTCTAAATTCAGAAGCACGCCAATATTTAATGTCACTGCCGTTAATGTCACTGCCGTTTTCATTTCTCAATATTGCCGTCTCAAGCTAACTGCAGTACCAACTACCAACTAACGCTGATTCATGTCTGACGCCATGTCTTTCACCGTCACGCTCTCATCTCCCTTCCCCTACAGAAGCCCACCGTCTCCCTTCTTCGCTAATGCTAACCCCAAAATCATCCTCCTCAAATCCCAATCTCTTCAGCCCCTTCTTGCTTCTAGAAGAATCCTCAATTTCCCTCAGGTCTCTTCCTTTCTCATTTTTCTCTTTCTCAATTCGTATCTCTTTCTTCTTTGTTCTTTGTTTATAATCGAATGAATTTTTTATTCAGGGGACTGAATATCTTGTGGATGGCCCGCGCGATTGGAGTCGTTAGATCACTTCGGAGTGGTAACCCAATTGTGGTGCTTTTCAATAAACTGGTCCGTGCGTCATAAATTAATGTGGCTAGAGAGAAAGAAAAGAAGGTTGGAACAAGCAGAGGAAACCTCTTGATCTTCATAAGGTGAATATTTTCTTCTTTTCAATTTCTATTTGTCTGTTTTTATTTTAAATGAGTTGTGTGTTTTTGTTCAAAAAGTTTTACTATTTGGTCATTGTTGGTATGGAATTAAGAAAGAAAGTAGATTTTAGCATTTTAGTGGGTTGAATATCCATATAAACTCTTGGTAGTTGTTCCTTATTTGTATGTTTTTGGCTTTTACCAGCTCAAATTCAGCTTCTCTGCAATCTGCATCCTTCACTTTTAATGATTGATTATCGATAATGTCGAAAATTGTTATGATGCTCCTTTTTGTTGCTTATATATATGCATTAGATTTACTTCATAATTAACTTGTTTGTCTGTTTACTGATTAGTTAAGAATTACTAGATCACTTTTCTGTATAAGAACATGTTAGAAAACATTTTGAAGGCTTACTTTGTTGTGTTGATGTTGACATAACAGTTGAGGAGCTGTTTTGGATTTGATACATTCTTTGCAACCGATGTTTGAAGATTTGGAGATGGGGGGATTTTCATTGGAAATTTGAGAAGACCTATTGAAGAGGTCATCCCTATCCTGGAGAAAAAGCTATCTGATGCTGCAGGCAGGGAAGTTGTTGTATGGTTCATGGAGGAAAAAACGAACGACATTAGGAAACAGGTAACTCGAGATGAACTGGTATTTATTTTGGCTACCTATGGTAGCATTTACAGTTTCAAAAGAAGAATGAGATCATGTTTGCTTTTCAGAGCCTAACATAGTTATTTTGTACTTCAAGGCATGTGTGGTGCAACATAATTCTGTTTTGTGGATCTAAAGAAGATGATTTTGTTTTGAAGGTTTCGTCCCCTGGTGCAGAGAGAATACTAAAGGTACATGATGATTTAGATCAGTTCAAAGATATGCCTATGAGAGTTTGTTATACTGAAGACACAGAGTCTAATTGTACTGAAAAGAGTGGAGTACTGGATTCAATTGAAACAGAGTAAGAGAACTGTGTATGGAAGTTGGCAGAGGTGAAGGAGAACAGGGATCCCCAATAGCAAGGGTAGACCTTTTAGTCGTAAGCAGAAGGATTGGAGATTAAAAGTGCCTTTTGACAAGCATAGGATGATAATGCTATACCTTGAATACTGAGAAACCGTAGATGGCAAGTTGATAGGGAGCAGATGTTAGACTTTCTTCTTATTCTAGTGATAAGTCTTGGCATATGAAAGGCGTGAACGGGGGCATTGCTTGCTGGGGTCTTCTACTGACGAAAAATGTAAGTTTTAAATACATTTTGATTACAGATTACTAACAGCAATTACAGTTTGATTACATATGATCACTTTCTTTATCCCCCATTCTGTAGTAGTTTCATGTTGTAGCTGCCTAGCATTAGGCTTAGTTTATTTTGAAGATTATCATTGGGTAACTTTTCACCTTCTTACCTACTTTATCTCTGGTTGTATAATTCAGCAATAGAAATAAATTGAAGCCTTGTATTCTCTGTTCTATCCTCATTATGTATTATTATAAAGTTTCCTTCTCGTTATATGATTGACTATGTTCGACGAACTGGATCAGAAATTTCTGATTTTTGCATAAGAATAATCTGATAATGAACAGAAATTTCCTGTTATAGCCATGTCTATGCTACTGTATTCCGAATTCCAATTTCTTGAGTGCAAAAGTTTGCATAAAATGGTAAATATGTGAATGCTGTTACAATAGCCAAATACATTTGATCATGAAGTGAACATGGTCTTGTCTCTTTACAAATGTAATGATAGATTTCTATAGTTGCTTCTTCAATCACTTGAATTGGAACGATATCAATTTTCGTTACCAGATTACAAAGATTTCATTCCTATTTCATTCCTATTGTAGTCTACAACCGGCAATGACTTTTTCTGCAAATATAATCTCCAAAAGAGAAATAACAATTAATCATCTTTATTGAGATCATAGCCAACAATCATCTGCCACTCATTATATATAGACTCTCAACATTTGCACGTTCATAAGCAAAGCTAGAGAGTAGCAAGAAGGAGAAAAGGAGAAATCAAATCAAAGCAAAAAGAAAATGGTGTACAATTGGTTTCTGAAGCTAGCCATCTCCATGCTGGGTGGGGAACATTTTCTGAAGCTCTTCTTTCGCAAGGACTTGTGCATCAAAGGTTGATTATCTATGGAGGTGGTGGTTGCTCATGGCATATAGCCGTGATAACAATACTTGATAAGTATTTAAGACATTGTAACTGATTCTGTAATAATAATGGATTAATAATCCATAATTACAGAAAATATTCTATGAATAAAGAATTTTATTTGATTTTGGCTGTTTTTTTCTTTCCTGAAATGTTGCATTTGCATGCTCTCCTCTCTTACTTCCTTACTACCACCTGTTTCTTTTGATTATTTTTATCCAAAATTTGTCTGCAATATATATATGCATCGATTAAAAAACCTATGTATCTCTGCTAATATATTGAGATTAATAAATTTAACAAATAAAATTATACGTTACTAAAATATGTGTGAATACTAACATTAAGTCATACAGAATGCAATATAATTTTACTAGCCACAAGTGTGACAGCAGCTCGTGATGGTGTTCAACTCATCAGCCCGTCTTTTCTTGTTCCATCAAATTGGACAGGCTGTTTGAGAGTGATGAACAATTATGAATCAAACAAGAAGGCTCTTTTCGATATCCCAGTGGCATGTACAGCAAGTGATTATTTGACATCACTGGTGCTTGCAGCTGCTGCTTTCATATCTGACGGCAGCTTTAATGGTGGTGATATATAACGCTTATAAATTCTGCTCTTTCAACTGCAAGTAAAACATAGTCCTTGTTTCTGAAGCAACTAAAGGATGAGAAAAAAGCATATATTAGCGCAGCAAAGAACAGAAGGATGAGAAAAAAAGCTAATGCTAAAGGCTTCAAATGCTTGTCAACTACAACATTCTCCAGGTCTTGAGGGAGAACCCAACATCTTTACTTCATCTCCAAGGAAACAGAAAAGATCCTTGCTTCTGTTGGTAGGCATGGCATCTAACTAAGCCTATAGCCAACTCCGGTTAATTTTTTCACCAAAAAAAAAAAACCCGGTTAATTTCCTCAACAATCACACAACTTGCACAATTAGACGAGTAACTATAGTATTATCATATAGTCTGCTACTCTATAGTATAGTGGTGCGCTCGGTCTAGTTATATTGGATTTTAATTAATTAATCCTAATCGTATTGGTTCAGGATAATCACATTAGATTTTATATGAGGGAAGTTCTCCGAATATTCCCTCGTTCAAAGTTTAACATGACTTACTTTTGTTTAAGCTAACTTTAGTGGTACCAAAAAAAAAATGGTCGAACTAGGCTTATAACATGATAAATATTTTTTTATATTAGGATTAAATTTTTTTGCCAGATTAGGAGTAATTTTATTTTATAATATAAGAATAAAACAAAATGTAAACGAGAATTATTTAGATTTTTTTTTTAAATAGAGACCGACAACGCTGCCCCTTCTCGCCGCATCAAAAATATATATAGTACGTTTCTTCACTCGTGGCGTTTGGGCACTTCTTCTGAATTTCTCTGTTTGGAGGAAAAGAAAAGAAAAGAAAGATGAAACTGAGAGTGAGGAATTATGAGACAAGGGAAACGCTGAAAATCCAAGTTCCATCACCATCGTCTTTCTTCCAACTTCAGGGAACCCTTTCCCTTACCCTCCCTGCCCCTCATCCTTCTCCGTCTTCTCTCCGTTTTTCACTCAACGCCAAAGACCTTCTCCAAGCGCCATCCCCTGACGCTACTCTGCAATCCCTCGGCGTCGCGCCTGGTGACCTTATCTATTTCTCTCTCAACCCTAGCGCTTTTTCTCTGTCTCCTCCTATTCAAGACCCTATGGTTGAAGAATCGAATCAGCTACAACCAGAATCTAGCACCAATCAAGACACCCAAGTTCTTCAATCTAGCACCAATCAAGACACCCAGGTTCTTCAATCGTCTCAATTGCAAGAACCCATGTCAAAAGAGCCTCAATTTTCTCTAGAGGCTGAAGAAATCGAAGAGGCGGAATCTATGGATATAGATGCCTTGGCCGTCAGCGAGAGGTGGTCTGAGCCCTATTTCCTGAGGAAGGTTTTAAAGGAGGGGCTAGGTGATGATCGTAACATGCACAATCTCATGGCGATTGCAGTCCACGCGGTTTTACTGGAATCAGGTTTTGTTGGGTTTGATCCTGTTTCAAAGCTGCAAATTGATCGGTTTCATCTACCAGATGAGTGGCCTTCTCCTGTGCCAATATGTTATTCTCTGCCTGAACTTTTGCGCCATGGTTCTAATTTGACAGATTATGTTGTTTTAAAGTTTCAAACTTTAGGTCATTTTTTTCAGGGTTATGGTTGTTTGGTTGGAGGGGGTTCGGGGTTACATAGATTGTCTTTGGATGAACATAGGTTTGCTCCAACATTAGATTTAGTATGGTCAAATTGTGATGTGAATGATACTAGGAATAGGGATGGGACTTTTAAATCGTATTCAGAAAATGTAGTATTTGAGTTCTGGAAGATTGTTAAGGATAGACTTGGGTTGCCATTGTTGATAGATCTTTGTGATAGGACGGGTTTGGCTCTTCCTGCCTGTTTGATGCGCCTCCCAATTGAGCTAAAGCTTAGGATTGTAGAATCTTTGCCTGGTGCTGATATTGCTAGAATGGAGTGTGTTTGCAAGGAGATGCGAAATTTGGCTTCCAATAATGATCTGTGGATGCGGAAATGTGAAGAGGAGTTTCCGAACTGGAAAGGGACATCAGCTAAAATGATTCATTGGAAGAGTGTGTATCAAAGGTGTTGGGAGAACAGGAAGAAGCGAAAGATTGTATGTAGGCGATGGCGCGGCCCAAGCAGGTTTTTTGATCCTGTTCCTTTTCCGGTTCCTCATCTTCCTTATGGGCTTCCTCCTTTTACAATTGGAGGTGATTATGATCTTCTGCCAGGCCATGTTGGTGATCCTTCTGCGAATGTCCGGCATGTCCGACTAGTCCCTGGACCAATCCCTAGACATCAGCTAGTAGCAGGAAGGCTTCGTTGTAATTTTGGAGAAAGGCAGAATGATGCATAGCTGCTGGAATTGATCATGGTAGAAATGCTGTTTTAGTTATCTTAGAAAGATTTTACATGTTTTAAGTATATATATGAACAGTCTTTTGCTGGAGGGACATGAGCAAAATGATAATTTGCAGTTTCTTAAGTTGCGTTTAATGCTTGTAAGTAAGTCCATGATTGATCGCCAACTTCTAGTGTGGTGATCTGAATGGTCTTTTTTATTTAATTTTCTAATAAATGGACGTTTATGCTGTTCTAGATGTTGTGTACATGCAAATCATTTAGGCACAATCAGGCCTGGGTATTTGTAATTGTATATGTTGTTTAGTTACCTTTCTTGTTACTATCACTGTTTTTTTTTTCTTTTGCAATTTTGCTTAGAATGTTTTGTGTTGGTGGAGGGGAGCATGTGCAATTCTCTGCAAGAAAAAAAGCTTTTCTCTAAACCTTTTTAGAATCTTACCCATTCTAAAGCTGTTGAAGATCTGCATGTATATATTTTTCATGTTCATAGAGTTTTCTTTATTGTATTGGTAAAGAAGCTACTCTATTTAGCTGTTTAGGGATCAAGTTCTGGTTGATTGATGTGCTGCTTTTCTATTGCATCTTAAAATGGAGTATGGAGTGAATTTATCACCAAACTTGCAGTCTTAGCTCACTGATTACAGATGATGCACATATTATCATCACAAATTTCCTCATTAACTCCTTATGAGCTTAGTATCTATAGACACATCAATTCCTTCCTTTTAAACAAAAAAATAAGCATTGGGAGACCTTTCTTACATTTGGGTTTGGGGTCTGATGGTATTGGGAGAGTTTCTCACGATTGGGGTTATAGCGCTTGCTATTGCTTATAATATAATCTACTAATACCGTACTGACTATAATTTTTTTCTCAACACTATTTATGATCTTAGAAGTAAGAAATTGTACCCAAACCCAGAAAATAGGAAAAAGAAAGATTAATCAAATTGCAAATTACAGTGCCTGCCATGGGAGAAAAATAAACCAAAAATTCCTAAAAGGAATCGAAGAAATTACAAGAAAAATAAATTAAAAAGTCCTAAAAGGAATCGAAGGAAAGGAATTACAAGATTCTTAGTTTGGAACTAAGTCGTCCACTAATATATGCATGTTATAGTATGTTAGCATATGTTAATGTTATGTAGAAAAAAAAATAAATATATATATATATATATATGTTAATGTCACTGCAGTTTTCATTTCATAATATTGCCGTCTCAAGCTAAAGTGCATTACCAACTACCAACTAACGCTGATTCATGTCTGACCGCCATGTCTTTCACCGTCACGCTTTCATTTCCCTTCACCTACAGAAGCCCACCGTCTCTCTTCTTCGCTAACCCCAAAATCGTCCTCCTCAAATCCCAATCTCTTCAGCCCCTTCTTGCTTCTAGAAGAATCCCCAATTTCCCTCAGGTCTTTTTCTTCGCCATTTTTGTATTTTCTTCCAATTGGGATCTCTTTGTTCTTTATTTATTTATAATCGAACTTTAGTTTTTGCTCAGGGGACTGATAATCTTGTGGATGGTCCGCGCAATTGGAGCCGTTCGATCACTTCGGAGTTCGATGATGATCAAGATGATGAAGAGGAGGACGAAGAGGAAGATAGGAGTTTGGATCTGTTAGTGCGATTTGTTGAGAACGTTTTCAGAAAGCTATCTAAACGAGCTAGGAAAGCCGTTCGGGCTGTTTTGCCTGTCTCCATCCCCAGTAAACTGGTACCCTTCACAATGTCAACATTCTTTCTTTTATATACAAGTTATTGATATGTAATTATAGTTGAAGTAAATCTGTAGAGATCTTTCGTTGGTTCATCAATTGTTTTGCGTTAATGTAGGTTGGGTTTTCGGTTAATGGAGTCTTGGTGCTGGCATTTTTGTGGGTTTTGAAGGCATTTCTTGAGGTAATTCACCACTCAACCTAAACCTGCGTTAATTACCAGTAAGTAGATTTATGCAACAAGGATTATTTCATAAGGATTTAAGACTGTTACCAAAATCTCTTTTTATTTTATTTCCAATTACATTCAATTGTCAGTTCATGGCTAAGTTGATCTCTAGTGCAATGTTATCTTAATTGTCTTTAGAAATATGATGTACTTGCAGGTGAAACAATATCCCTAGTAAGACTAAATGAGTTTAATATGTGAGATGTGAAATTGTGAATCAATAGTAAGACAACTGGAAAATATTGATTTTCAGAGGGAAGAGCCTTGAGTTGGACAATGCTCGGGTAGGTTAATTATTGGCTGAGTGGTTCAATGGAGTGAAATGAGACATAGATAACTGATCGTTCATTGGTTGTTATTTATTGGAAAAACTTGTCTGTTTGGACTGGAAATTGAATAACATTTGGTCTCCAATAGGCTTGCTCAAGTTTTGTGTGTCCAAGGCCTTTTATAGCCAATTTACATCCGGTGTCTGCCTTTTATTTTGGCTTGGACTGGTGATTGGTGATATTGACCTCAATTTGGTGGGATTTGGGCCTCTTTCGTCGTATGTACAGGAGGATGTGCTGTGAAGTAATAAGCAATATTCAATGTAGATATCTAACACTGAGTAAAATAGTGGGAGGGCAGACATGGCTCCCTGACAGCTTAGATGGAATTTAGTATTTAAGGCTAAGAAGGGACCTTTACTTTACTATATGAAATTGTGATGTTGGCCAGAAACTGAGAACAAACACTTATGGTTTGATATTTTAGAATGCCTCAAAGTAGGATTCTGCTTTTCTTTTCAATTGATAAATTAAAGTAAGAAAGAAAATGAAGTCTTGGACCGCATATTGCTGTAGGATCAACGCTATTCTGTAGGCTTTGCAAAGCTCTCTTTCCGTCTATCTTGTTGGGGGCAGTCAACTCCTTGTCAATTCTGGTTATTTACTGGAATTCATTGAGCATTAATATAAGCTTCCTAAATGTTGAAACATTGCTTTGAAATCGTACCAAGCTTCTGTGTTGGTGCAGTTAATCAATAATCAAATTGAGTAGTGCAGATGCTTCTGTTAACTCTTTTTAATATACATGTCTATCTTAACTTTTTCTAGATTCTGCGTATAGAGTTTGAGTTACTACTTTACATGTTTAAGTGCTCATCTCTGCTTCAGGGCCTGGTCCTAAAACTACTGACTTTCCGGCAACCAGTTGTGGATTGACATGTTCTAGATCAATCATTTGTATCGTTAAAACTTGAGGTTTTACTTGCTTCTTGTGTTCTGTCACTCATTTTCTTTAACTTTCTTTTTTGACTGGAAATAGGTGGTTTGCACTCTTGGAAGTGTTGTGTTTGGAAGCATCTTACTCATACGTGGGATATGGACTGGGGTAACTTACTTGCAAGAAAGCCGTGACCAAAGGATCAATGAATTTGTTGATGACCAGTCCGCATGGAATGGAGCTCAGCCTGTCACTTGATTATTAACATTCAAGTGAGGAAATCGGGAGAAACAGTCTCTCAAATACAGTTTACACACAACTGCATCATTAAAGAAATACTTGCAGCCAGAGTTGCTGAGAAGAGGTTAATGAACTGTTGTCTCTTGTATAACCATTTTATTTGATTTTTTTAAAGTAAGTTATAAACATGAGTATAGCTAAGACTAAGATGCTTAGGAGTAGTTTAGTTTTCATGTAAGCCATGAAGTTGATAGTTGTCATGGGAAAATTGCCAAGAATAAGCAAAAGAAACTTCTTTATTTCTTGATTTATGTGGGAGAGAAGCAATGAGGTATGAGTCTCCAGTTATTTTTGTTTATACTCTATTTATCTCCTAAGCCATGCATTTGTTACAGCACGAAATAAGACCCTCAAGTCAGTCTGAGGACATATGCAATGCTTTCCACATGTTTGATAAAATCTGTAATTTGATGAAATGATGAGGTAATGATTTTTCTTCTTTCTGAATTATGTAAGTAATTGGATTTCTTAGGAGCTCTCCTCTTCAAACAAAAATGTTTTATCAACTCATCTATATGACCATAACTGCATTTCCTCAAAAACTAAGGGGTGTAAGATATCGGATTCGTGTCTTGTGAATAGAATAAATAGGTATTGCAAAGAGTTTATTCTCATTTCGTAGTTCAACTTGACTCGATTCTAGATTAGTGTAGACAACTTGAGTTTACTTAATTTGGACGCGTCCAATATGATTATTGAGGGTTATACCAAACAAAGGAATAAAATCTGCCAACAATCAGGCTTGTCTTTGTTTTAGCTCTAAAGTCTAAACTGGTGGTTAGTGCTGATTTGTCACTCTCAACATTCTTGATTTGCCATAGTACCTATACTCTCCAACATTCTTGACGGTACTAAATAAAGAAAAAAAAATGGGCCCAATTCGGAACTTCAAACCAAGAGGAATCCCTTTAATGGGCCCATTTGGAAGCAAGTTGCAACAACCAGCCAGATCCTAGAGTCCAGTTCCAGCAGGTGCCCCGGGCGGCAAAATTTTAAAATTGAAAATGTGGAAAAGCCAGCTAACCATGGTTACAACGGCAGTTAGAGAAGGTCCAATAGGGTTCAGCCACGTCGTCATTTCCAGCCGTCTTGCCCTAATCTTAACCACAACGCCAACCTCAAATATCTGTATTTGTCTCCCACTCTCCAAATATAAATATCCCCATCCAGCCCTTCTTTCAGATCCACCGCATTTCATTTGTTATCTTCAGAAGGCGTCTTGATAAACGCCTTCGATTCCTTAGCTTTGATCGTTTCAGATCTACTCTTTTTCTTCAGATTTGTTTTTGAAATTTCAATTTAAGCGAAAATGAGAGAGTGCATTTCAATCCACATCGGTCAGGCCGGTATCCAGGTCGGAAATGCCTGCTGGGAGCTTTACTGCCTCGAGCACGGTATCCAGGTATTCCTCTCTCTACCTTTCGGATCTTCCCTTCGTTCATCGCTACTATTATGTTTTTCAATGAGAGCTTTGTTTAATGCCTCTTCATGTAAATGTATATAGCTTCATTTCATTCAGATCTGTGTTCTATATTTCGATCTGTTAATGCTTTCGTATATGGATATGAACTGCTTAGATTCGTAGCTTCTTCTAGGTATTTGTTTGATTTTGCATTAGATCTGAGGCTTTTAGATTCCATTTTCCAATTTTGGCTGTATAATCTAACAGATCCGGCTAGATTTTACTTTCTAAAATGTCGCTGATTTTTTGCTTGAGATCTGGAGCAGTTTCTTCTTATAGTTCTTGAATTTAGATCTTAGTGACGTTTCTTTTTATTCATGAAAATTTGATTCTATGTTGCTATTTACCTTTGAAATCTAAGATTTGCTGAATGGATAACAAACGGTTGCCTTTCTGTTAACAGCCTGATGGCCAGATGCCAAGTGACAAGACCGTCGGAGGTGGTGACGATGCTTTTAACACCTTTTTCAGTGAAACTGGTGCCGGAAAGCACGTCCCCCGAGCTGTCTTTGTTGATCTTGAGCCCACAGTTATTGATGAAGTGAGGACTGGTACTTACCGCCAGCTCTTCCACCCAGAGCAACTCATCAGCGGCAAGGAAGATGCTGCCAACAACTTTGCTCGTGGTCACTACACCAGTAAGTCTCTTCAACATTATTTCATTCCCTGTAAACCTTATGGTTTGTCTATTTGTTTTAGCTGGTATTAACTGATTGTTTGCTTGTTTCAGTTGGCAAGGAAATTGTTGATCTCTGCTTGGACCGTATCAGGAAGCTTGCTGATAACTGCACTGGTCTCCAAGGGTTCCTTGTTTTCAACGCTGTTGGTGGAGGAACTGGATCTGGTCTTGGTTCTCTTCTGTTGGAGCGTTTGTCTGTTGACTATGGCAAGAAATCCAAGTTGGGTTTCACTGTCTACCCCTCTCCCCAGGTCTCCACCTCTGTTGTTGAGCCCTACAATAGTGTTCTCTCAACTCACTCCCTTTTGGAACACACTGATGTGGCTGTTCTCCTCGACAATGAGGCTATCTATGACATCTGCAGGCGTTCTCTTGACATTGAGCGACCCACCTACACCAACCTTAACCGTCTCGTGTCTCAGGTAATCATCAAATTCCAGCATTTTTTTTTCTTTGTTTTGATCTGCTCTTGTTTTTGTAGTGGCTTGTGCTAATGTTTTGTTCTTGTGGTTCAGGTGATTTCCTCCTTGACTGCCTCACTCAGGTTTGATGGTGCATTGAACGTGGATGTGACTGAATTCCAGACCAACTTGGTCCCATACCCAAGAATCCACTTCATGCTTTCCTCATATGCTCCAGTCATCTCTGCCGAGAAAGCTTACCATGAACAGCTCTCAGTTTCTGAAATCACCAACAGTGCCTTTGAGCCTTCATCTATGATGGCTAAGTGTGATCCTCGCCATGGCAAGTACATGGCTTGCTGTTTGATGTACCGTGGTGATGTTGTGCCTAAGGATGTCAATGCTGCAGTTGCCACCATCAAGACCAAACGTACCATCCAATTTGTTGACTGGTGCCCAACTGGATTCAAGTGTGGTATCAACTACCAGCCACCCACTGTTGTTCCTGGTGGTGACCTCGCCAAGGTCCAAAGGGCTGTTTGCATGATTTCCAACTCTACCAGTGTGGCTGAGGTGTTCTCCCGCATTGACCACAAGTTTGATCTTATGTACTGCAAGCGTGCCTTTGTTCACTGGTACGTGGGTGAGGGTATGGAAGAAGGTGAATTCTCTGAGGCTCGTGAGGATCTTGCTGCACTTGAGAAGGATTATGAAGAAGTTGGTGCTGAGTCAGCTGAGGGTGAGGATGATGGTGACGAGGAGTACTAGATATATGTTTGACTTGAGGGCTTCTTGCAGTTTGTGAGCCGATGAATTGTTGTCCCTTTCGTTTTTATGTTTGCTTCTGTATGTTGTCAGCTTTGATTCTTATCTCCGTTTCAAAGCTTGTTGAAGACTTCTGTTAAAGAAATACTCTTTTGGTATTCTATGCTATCGTTTAATTGTTGACAATTTGTATTTGTGATTCCAATATGCGTTTGTGGGCCTTGGCTTCTTCAAATGATCATGGCATATTTTGGCCCCAGTTCTTTAAAACCCAGCCCTGACCTCGAATTACCTTTTTGTTTGAGAATTGCGAAGTACTAGTACCAATAATACGTTTAGGGATGGTGCCCTCAGAAAATCCCAGTTTTTGAGAGCGATGGGGACGCGAGAAGGGAAAGCAACAAAATAAGCTGTTGCAATATCTTGCCATAAATTTGATGAATGATGAATGGAACATTGGAACTAAATAGGACCCAACCATCAATGGGGATTTGAGAATTGTTGATATTATGGATAAGAAAGTTTTAAACCAGAAATTGAACTGTTGTCCTTCTGAGGCTGACCTCGAATTGTTCCTCAGAATTGTTTATTTGATCTCATAATTTCAAGACAAACTACCTAAGATTTCTAAGAAAACACTATCACCTAAGTTTCTGTCTTACAAATGGAAAATAGAGATGAAGCCATTTCAAGATTCAGAGGTGAAAGGCTTAAAGGTACCGAGATCTTTAACAATTCCTTCAATGGAGCCAGCAGCAGCAAGAAGTGATATAATCAAGCAGACCACAATCACGACGTATAGCCAAATCCATTTGAAACTACCCGTTGGAATCTTTTCTCTTGCTATGTGCATCTTTATTGGGAAATACACAGTCAATGGCCAGAATGCCGCAGCACCAAGCAGGCCAAGGATGTCATTGAAGAATGGGAATATCATTGCCAAAACGGTAGTTACTATCACATAAGCTGTTCTCCATACAAGCCTGAAAGCACTGAAATGATAAACCCCCAACACAGGAAGGTTAATTGGGCTCCCTTGTTTTATGAAACTGTTGTTTGGCCACCGGTTCGAACACCAGTCTTCCACTAGCTTGAATATTGGTTGACAGAATACCTATCCAAAACCAAAAGCATCAATTAAATTATGACTTTCAACTTTTGAGAGTAATAGGGTGAAAATTATTGAATCCTGGGATTTTACCTGATATGCTCCCACAAGATGTATAATTATGCATACATTAGCTATGTCAATAAGCCAGTAGGGTTCAAAGAAACCAAATCCTGTTAAGAAATTCCCCGGTGCCTTGTTTCCGAATGCTGCATAACCCAAAACTCCACATGACATATAGAACAAGGTGGTGACACTGATTCCAACAGATGTTGCCTTCTTCATGGCTTCATTTTCTGGTGGATGTGATCTTAATGTGTCCTGCATTACCGGAAACTCTCTGTATTAGTAGTATTTCTTTTCTTGCAAAGAAAGCAACAGATTTTGGATAATTTTGCAGGGCTCAATTCAACATTAATGATTAAAATTAAATCCTCTGAAATGTAGAAATGGGAAGACTTTTGCCTGTATCTCAACAAGGACAGTGGAAAAAGCATAAGCAAAGGCGATGTTTCCGAGGGATTCGAAGCAGTTCCAGATCTTTTGTGTGCTTGACACATCAACTCCCACTGTTGTTCCTGTTAAGCTTGTCCTAACATGAGTCCCTCCTGCAACATGGAAATTCAAAACATTTTATTGGCAAAAACTCTATTTTTTAGTAAAGGGTAATCAAGATTTTTAGCATTGGTTTCTAACCTGCAACTTTGGCTATGGAGAGACCAAGGCCTATAGAAGAGTAGGCAAAAGACATAACAGCAGCAATCATAGAGAGCGCCGAAAGCTCATGAAAGTTAGGAAGTTGGCTCAAAACTATCTCTATGACGCCAAAGATGATAATAAAAGTGTTGTTTTTAACATGGCAGCCTGCATCATGGCCCCTCTTATGAAAGCAAATTGATCTTTTTATTGCCCTGGTAAAGAAAGATGCATAAGAAAACCAGAAGGGTTATACTATATCATATTTGGCATATATATAATTAAAATCAAACACTAATATGAATACTTACGCCATACTAATAGCTGAAGTGATTGCATATCCAATTGATACTCCTACAAGATTTGAATATTGAGCTATTCCACAAAGCTTGTTATTGATTCCTCCTGTAAAAAAATCAGAAATCAGTAATAATTATATGCTCAAAACATGCAATTAACAGTTTGACCTGAAGGGTTTTTTTTTTTTTTTTTTTTTTTTTTTTTTTATACCTAAATTAGTTTTGACAGCATCTATGTAACTGATACATCTTCTTCCCGTGACAGGGTCCCTGCAACAATCTGCTAGCAGAGTTGAAGTGAACCAAGTGATGAAAGAGAAGACTAAAAGGGCAATGGGACCCGCAATCCACCCTAATTGAGCAATGGCCCATGAAAGTGATAAAACTCCTGATCCTATAACTGCTGTTATAATATGTGCACTTGCTGTCAACCATGTTCCTGCAGTTCAAACATGATGACAGAATCAAAAAGACAAAGATTGAAATTGAAACATGAGACACAAAAATTCTGTTTTAATGAAACTAATAAGAGTTACCTTTTCTTTTTGATCTTTCATCATCATCATGAGCAGCCCTATACTTGTTACTACTACCTTCTTCCAACATAAAGGAACTCATCCTTGCTTCTTAATTTCCTCTGCAAATTGCTCTGTCTCTCTTTCTGTCTGTTTGAACTCTAATCTCTATATATTCTTTTTTATTTATTTTTTTTTCTAACAATCTATGGATAATTTCTAACAGACTATTTATAAACTATGTTAGGTTTATAAATGAAGATGGGTTTGGTCAAAAATCAAGGCCAAACTCCCTTGGATACTCTCCTGATTTGTTTACCCTAGTCTGTTATGAATTTAAGAACAGTCTTGACCTAAAGAAATGTCAATATAAGGTAAGCTAATTATAATTAGTATATGGTGAATCTAATCTGTATTTCCAAAATCTAACTACATAAATTATCATTAAGGCAACATTATAACTTTATCTCATTTTTTTTTTTTTTCTCCAATAGAACTCAGAAGAGAAGACCAAGATGGAAAATTAAATTACTAGGATGAAGAAAAATATGCCAAACATGCACTAATAAGAAATTAGCTTAAGAAGAAGAAGAAGAATAAGATGAACTAATTCATATGATATGAATGTTTCTAGAAAAAATCTTGTAACTTAGTTTTGAGAGTGAAGACAGAAATAAAATTTCGCCACTCAGTGTAAAGACATTTGCCTCCTTTTCTTTTGTTCTCTTTTTGTCTTCCTTTATATATTTCACCTCTACTTATAAGCCTTCTTCTTCCTTGTAAAATTTTTTTTGCTTATGGATAAAGAGGAAGGGAAGCTTGTCTTTGACTCACCGCAAGGGAATAAATTTAATTGAATTAAAAAAAATACAAAAAAAAAACAAGAGATTTTTGTTTTAAATTCTTTTACTGATTAGTCAAGAGGGAAAAAGGAATAATATGTACTAATAACAAAAGAGAAACTTCCTTCAACTTCTTTTCTTCCTCTACTCTTAACAAAACTGGATTGACTATGAAGATGAAGATTAATTTGGTTCTAAATTCTCTATTTTGAAAAAAGAATCAAGCAAGGAATAGTAGTTTTCTTCTTTTCATTTTCCCTCAAGTCAATTTGGTTTTGTTTGAGAAAGTTCTATATATGGCAAGAAATTGATGGATTGGAGACCTTTGGGTGGTAATGTTAGATAAACTAACCATAAATGGGGGCAATGCATGTGCTCCTTCCATTTAAAGACACAATGCTTACCATAATTTGTGATGTGAGGCTACTTTGGTAAGGCAGCGTTCATTTACTTACTAAACTAGGTTCCCACCATTCTAATTTTAGCCTACTACTATATGGCAATTAAATTTATGTACCATTGCATCACTTTTTTTGACCCAATTACCTTGCTCATTAATTGTAGCTTGAAAGTTGAATTGAAACACACCCTCGGTGGTAGTCTCTTCACCATTCATCTCCATTCTACCAGATAGTTCTTGCTTTGATATCTCTCGTTATTATAGAACTTGTGACTAAACTTTGTGCCATGATAATGTGATTATTAATTTCATAATAATTATGTAATAATTCTTATGAAGACTAAACTTTTCATCCTTTTTTATCGAATTAACCCATATACAGTGGCGGAGCCGGAGATTCAAGTCAGTGGGGTCAATATATAAAATTTCAAAGACATCTCCAATCATTAATCGGAGACTTCATAAGCATTAAACAAACATTAACCTCAATAATTCAGTATCTCTCTCTCGAGCTTTGAAGCCTTCATAGGACCATACTAGTCAACTATTACGTCAAAACAGTTGTCTAGCCGTGTAGAAATCTGCAGAAAGGGACACGGGGAAACGACCAATGGAAGCTTAGTGATGGGATTTTAGGTAGCTTTAAAGATTTTATTAACTCATTTTAGGTAGGTACTTAAGGAAAGGACGAATCTGATTAATGTTAGTCATTACTTGCCTGCTTCACGGGTAGCTATAGCTTTATTGAAATTAACATCTATGGAGTTTTTTTGTCTGCTTTCAATAAACAAGATTAATGTTAACCTAATGGTTCGGGTATGTGCTTAATCCTTCTAGACAGAAAGACAAAGGGGAGGTGGGGAACTTATGATAGGTCCAATAAGGTTCTAGCAAAACAAAATCAGGCATGCCAATAGGGTTTGGTTATAGTAGTAAAGGCTTGGACTTGTGGAGGAAGGTACGCAGATTCATAAATCTTCAAAGGGATTGACGGCTTGTCCTGACCTTGAAGATGGAATGAGATTTGGTCAAAATGGTAAATGTTTGGACTTATGGAGGAAGATATGCAGATCCATAAATCTTCAAAGGGATTGACGACTTGCCTTGACCTTGAAGATGGAATAAAATAAACTAACTTGTTCCTAAACTCTTTTTTTTTTTGCGAAAAAAAAAAAAAATCAGGCCTAACAAAAGAAGAATGTCCAAGAGCAAGAACATATGATAGATAGGGCCCATATACCCACCAATTTGCGGCGCATGGGCTGGATACAACCAGAATTGAAAGGGGAAGTCCCTGCTTGGGTTGAGGCTCCCCCTCCAAATTCACTCTCTCTCCTCAAAATTTCCCACAATAATGTAAATGTAACAACAATATATATGAAGTGTGTAAGCATCTAGATTTGAAGCCAATTTGGAAAGAAATTGGATTTGTAAAACAGTATGAAAGACATTGAACTTTCAACTGAAGCGAGAAGTTCCTGCTGATATATATGATTTACAAAGGATGAATTACAGGAAGTGAAGGAAATATGGTACAGAAACCTGTAATTTTAAGTCTCTAGGAAATTTCTAAGTATGTGGGACAGATTTTGTCCATCAATTTACACGCGGAGCTGTTTCAGATATCCTTTCATCTTCAAGAAGGGTGTAAGGGTCGATGTATTGTGGTGGTGAAATGGGAGTGTTACTTCCATCATGAACGAAAGATGGCCCAAAATACTGCCCAAGGAAAAGTTATCAGAATATAGCCTCTATAAAAAACAGTCAAACGAAAACATGTATCTGCAATCATCATCATGTGAAGACTATTCGAAAATCCATCTGATGCTCACAGAATTTAGCACAGGATGATCGATAAAACAAGAATATAGCCAAATTCTTGATGACAGACAATGAACAATGAAGGCTTAGGGTAACAGTTCAGGGCAATGAAAATGGTACAACTTACATGATTGGAACATTTTCTCCTGACCTTCTCAATGCCATTAACATATGTAATGTAGGTCTTATCAACAATAAAATAGAATACTCAATTTTCAACCTTAGGGTGAAACAATGCTAGGTGCAATATATAAAGGAGAAGAAATGAATCCATATCCATTTTCCTTTAGCAGGATGTAAAATTTCATTTTAAGTTAACTACAGGAAGTATTTTGCAAATGAATTGCTAAAGTCAAACTAAGGAGTGAAAGACAAGGGAGCTTACAAGGTAGAGAGCAGAAAAGGATGCTACAGTTGCAAGAATCAAAGGCCAAAAACTGAGGAAGAAAGTTCCTCCAAGTGTTAGCAACAATTTAGCCCGTGGAACTAGCCCCTGAAAAATGAAAATATAAGTTCATTTCTTGTTTCACATGAATTTGCACCAAAAATATACAAATCAAAACATGACTTAAAGAAAAAGACAGATTAAGTGTAGCTCAGACACACCAAGATAATTAAACACACACAAGAAGAAATAGGAAGGAATTACTAAACACATCATAAATTTGATCAGGCAGGAAAAAAAATTAAGGTTAAAAACAGGGAAACAATATCTTTAAATAACAAAGTGCGCTTGGTCATGGATCAGTTAGTTCTATACAAAATGATAAATATGCAATAATAAGCATTGGATCACTTATAAAATAGGGTCAACAAAACAGAACATAGAATAGATAGTAAAAAGTTCATTGCACTAGGAAGTACAAACAGAGGGGAAATGGTATTAGTGATTCTTCAACAGGCTCCAAAGGATGGTCAAGAAAGTTCATCTCTTTTCTCACTTTTCAATGAATTGAAAACATAACATCCTGAGGTAAAGTTCTTTATCATTTCCTTCAAAATGCAATCAAGGAAACAAGTCTACATCACACTGTAGATGTAGCTTGTTAACATTTATGTAATACAATTAATACTGAATTTAATCCGGCTAACAATAACTAGCAGTCAAATTGCATTAGCAAGGCAAACCATACTAGAATTTATTAAATAAGATCAGTGAACTTAAGAGAATGTCTTTAACAAAATCTTTTACTCAGAAATATTGTGGTTAAGGTTTGAAGTCAACATAAGCAACTAAGCAAGACAGTTTTCAGTTTCACACAAGACAGACAGCATTCAGATCAGAGAGCAGAATCTATTAACTACCTCAAGGCCTTCACTGTTCAATTTCATGGATTCCTCCCTTTGATTTGATAAGCTTTTCTCAAATTCAGTTGAGACAACATTCCTTTTTGAGAAATTTCCCGCTTCTTCCCCAACTTTCATCTCTTCATCTAATCCATAACTGGGTTTTTTAGCATCCTCCAGCAAGGAAGTGGGTGTCATCCCCCTCCTCTTCAATTCCTTCATAAACAGTGACTCGGGAGGTTCTTCACCTACTCAAGAAGAAAAACAAGAGTAAAAAACACTCAATTTAACAACCTTACAGAAAATAAAAAGCACCCATTAACCAAATTTTCAAGCAAAAACCATCAACTCAAATGAATTTCAGTTCAAAAAAAAAAAAAAAAAGAGCTTTGTTGGAACCATAAATTTTCCATCTTTTTTAGTGTATTCATCATTAATTTCTCAAAGCTCTTAATGGTTATCTCTTAAAGGACATGACATGCTGGCTTGGTTTCAGATTTTCCAAAATCAAAGAATTATAAAAGAATCAGTTAAAACAAAAGGGAATTGAAATACTTACCATTGCTTTTGTTGTCACCTTCCTGTGTGGCACAGTAAATTCTACATCTTTTGTTGTGAAAAGAGGTAAAACTTCTACCTCTATTAAAGTTGAGAAGTTTCTTCCTGAAACCAGATTTTCCAGGAAATTTTGACTGGGAAACGGAAATGGAAGAGAACACAGGGCTCAAAAGCTGTAAGGAAGCCATGTTATTTTGCTTTTATTTCTCTGCATTAAAATTTTAAATGATTGAAGAGAAATATAATTTATTTTTTCAAATTTTCATAAAGAAATAAAGAATCAATTAACAGTTTCTTTCTTTTTTATTCTAGGGTCGAGTAGAAGAATGGGAAAAGTATTTGTTCCTTTTTTTTTCGCTTTAATTTGGTGAAATTCAGCCGAGAGAAGAAAGGAGAAGCAAGTGGAGAAGGGAGGGAGAAGCAGTCGGCGTGGTTGTTTGGTAGCGTCACCGATAGAGCGTATATTAGATTGGATGAGTTTTCGGTTGATAACGTGCGCGGGCGAGAGGTTTGCGGTTGGACTTTGTGGCTATCGAGTTGTGGTTCTCCCAATTGAGTAACGACCTCTCATGTGGGCGCCACTCCTCTCTAACCTGTATATATAAATTTTCCACGTCATCATGAAAATAAAAAATAATTAATTATTTATTTTTTTTGGCACAAAATAATTATATTTATTTTTTAGGAATTTTGTATGTATCTATATTATCATGTTATTCCTTTAAAAAATTTATTATCATGGTTAATAGTAAATCTATATACCAACACTTCTCGGAGGAATTCAATGGTTTTTTTATTTAAACACGATTACTTATTATTAATTAACCAAAATAAAACCACGAGGGAAAGAAACTCCCCTCGCATCAATAGAAAGTAAACTCAATACACCATATGGGGGTTCTGATAGAAACTCAAAATCATCCTCTAGCTCACAAGAAGTTAGACCTGACAATTTAGGTCATGATACGACACGACACGAGATACGTTTAGCCGTGTTCTTGTTTGGCTTATCGTGTCTTGTGTCCGAATCGTGTCGGACACGAGTAGGATAATCGTGTTTCGTGTCATAATCGTGTCAAAGACACATTTAACACGTTTAAAACACGAATAACACGCTTTAGTTTCCAGGTTAACACGATTACACGAATAACACGTTACACGACACATTAGACACGCCTAATTAAAACCCTAAAATCTAATATACCCAATTACATATCTCATTCCCATTCTTTATGCTTTAAAATTATCCATTTTTAGCTCTAATTATGCATGATGTATCTTTTAATTAATTAATTAATTGAAATATTTGAAAATTTTTATCGTGTCAAACGTGTCGTGTCGTGTCTTGACATGTTACACGGGTTAATCGTGTAAACAGGTCCCGCGTCCCGTGTACACGTTTAAAAACAGGTCTCGTGTTCGTGTCTCAATTTCGTGACACGATTAATAATCGTGTCGTGTTCATGTGTTTATACCCTATGTAAACACGACACAAAACACGGATTGCCAGGTCTACAAGAAGTCTTCACAAGCCAATCAGCACAGAAGTTCCCTTCACGATAAATATGTTATAGTTGACATCGCCAATCTCTACTCAGCAGGAGTCTAATGTCCACAACAATACTTACATAATTATATCAAAATTAAGTCTTTATGAATGGAAAAAATAAAGTAAAATTATGTAATACATGACAGTGAAGTTTAACAGACTACAGATGCGGAAGTTAATGGTTGAGATGTGTCATTTAGGGAATAATTTTGAATTTTAAATACTCAATTAACTTTTCCAAAGTCGATTGGTCATATTTCTAAAAAAAAAGTCGATTAGTCATAAGATTAACCACTAACATGGTAACAAATCCTACATTTCTTTCCATTCATGTGAGTGACTCGTGCAAGGATGAAAGATGTTTGCTTGTTGTGTTAGAAATCGTATCTTTGTCTTTTTTTTCCCCTACATATTTAAGTAAATTATATTCTTTTTATTCCTTTTTGAAATATACAAGAAAATAAATTAATTGTCCAATTGCTCTTAGTCAATTGGTTTAAGTCTTGTCATATAAACTTGAGATTGCAGATTCATCAGCTTTTTCTCTTGGTGGACCTCTCAATCTCATCCCAAGTGGAAACTGGAAAGAAGAAACCAGAGTGATACAAATAACCAATAGGGACTTGAAAGCATAGGGCATTGGGAAATCGATTTTTACTAGCAAGGAAAGGTGAGAAAGGAACCCATGTGAAGCTAGTCGTTTGCAAAATTCATTTTTCTACTCAAAAGGAAATACTTCAAGGTGAAGGAGATGTGAATTATTGTGAGTGATTGATTGTCTAGGGGGCCAAAATGGGAAAAAAGTAAATAGGATTATAAAAGAGAAACTAAGGCATCATCTGGGCATTCAAGACTGTAGATCCAAGATCAAATGAAATTGTTGCAATATGATAATTCAAGATGAACATCCATTCTTTCTAAAGTCCCCAAAATTCCCTCGATCATCAATCGGAATAACAAAAGGAGCAAACACAAAAGTACCAAAATACCCCTAATAATTTGTTTTTAGGTGAATGTGGTACAAGATAATGGTTGGTTTTTTGGTCTTTTAACTTCAGACTCTAAGGTTCTGTTTAGATATGTGTGTATATATATATATATATTAAATTAATTTTCGTACAATTCTAAAATATCTTCCCGTTTAACGATGTCGAAGATTCCAAAAGTAGGGCTAGTAGAGGAACAAAAGAAAATGGTAACATTCTCCACTCCACGTTAAGAATATGGCCATGGCCAATGGGACCAGATTTGGTTTGGAATTTGGACTTGATTGTTGAAGAAACAGTAATAATTCCGTGTACGCTAATCGATAGGGAAGACCGGAAGGAATGCTTTCCCCGTTTCAAACCTTTCCAACAACATTGGAATTTCATAGCCTAAAAACTAAGACTTCAAAAGTTTCATTCAATGGCTTTGAATGAATATCTGTTTACAAGACGAAAGCTTACAATCTAGTAGTGGTTCCTAACTAGAACTATTCAGAGAACAAGTCAAATTAATCATTCTAAACAAGGGAAGCATTTGAAAATATTGAATCTAATTGTGATTTTCATAAAATAGCAGCTGAAAATGATTTGTTACACATCTGCATCAATGGTGAATTGTTCGATCTCCAGTATATCAAACATATTACATACATTAACGGGTTCAACGTGGTAAGTCCTGGTCAACAGACTCCATTGTCACTTTGCCTTTCACTAGTTCATGGAAACTGGACAATAGTTGAGTGGCATTTTGGAGGCAAATGACTTCCTAAACAACTGTCTTCACTTGGATCGATTGATATGCCGTGGAATTTAAATGCGCTGGAGTTAAATCTGAGACCACCAAAACAGCATCTCCAGCTTTCAACATCCCCTTTGTTTTTATAATGTCAATGGTTCTTGAGATGTTTGCTTCCATATCGTCTGACAGATCAACGAGGAGGGGAATAACTCCCCATTGGAGATTCAGTGCCATCCTGGTGCCATTATCACTAGTGAATGCAAATATGGGAGGGTATGGACGGTTACGAGACAGAAGTGATGCCATTTGTCCATGCTTTGTGTACACAAAGATGGCGTCAACGCCAAGGTTATTAGCTGCAGAGAAAAGTGCAGGGTTATATAATGAGATGAGTCATGCAATAGCTCTCTTTAGATTCTAACAAGCCAAATCATCTTAGAATTTTAGCAATTCATTAATTGCTTAAGCTAATTCTATAAACTAATGCTGACTCTGTTCTAATCGAATCAAGTCCCTTGGAATGAAGAATCATATGTATTATGGAAAATTCTATCATGAATGCAGAAAGTAATTAATCAGGGGTGGTAAACTTGATATCATGTAATTCTAAAGAGACTATAAATTCGATTGTATAAGAAAGCTGATAAGGATACTTACCCATTTCAACAGCACAATTGCATATCTGCTCAGCTATTTGATCAGGCAGTGACACTCCAAGTTGGCGCTGATGGAGTATGCTTTCTCGGTTTTCTTCACGACTCCATAGTTCCATTCGACTACTAGCCATCTGCAAGACAGAAAGAGCCTTCTGTCCATACGCTCCTATAGCTGACTCACCAGATAACATTAAGGCATCAGCATACTGCCGAACTGCTTCAGAAACGTCTGCAACCTGATTGTACCACAGAGGGATATGTTATAAACGAATTCGGGACATCTCCACTAAAAGTCTAGTCATTTGAATGTTAGTTCCTATCTAGCAATTCAAATGTCTTGAATTTAATTCTCACAACCAAATATCAAAAATCAAATCAGTTAAGAGTATAATACTACCTCTGCTCGTGTTGGAGTAGGATATTCAACCATTGACTCAAGAAGTTGAGAGGCAACAATAACAGGCTTGTTTAGTTCTCTGCAAACACGAGTAATTTCCTCTTGAACTGTTGGAATCTGTTCATAAGGGATTTCAACTCCAAGGTCACCTCGAGCCACCATGATTCCATCAGAAGCCTCTACAATCTCTTCCAGGTTCAGGAGGGATTCCAAGCTCTCAATCTTGGCCAACACCCTTGTGGATCTGCACATGGATACCATTTGTGATTTTTATAAGCATAATGTTCTTCTCAGGAGGAAAAGTTGTGACATTATTAGACACAACAAAATCAGAGACAGAGAGGATATATACACCATATTGAATTGAAATTCGAAGTTTTACTCATATGAAGAACCTGGCCTTGGAAGAAAGAAATTGCATAAGAAAGTTCTGAATAACTGTGATTGTTGAGCCATTATAAGTTATAACACTTTTCCTGTGTTTGATGAGCCAGTATGATAAGTTTTAGTTCAGCTCGGTGATAGCTTTTACCTGGATGACCTCATGTAGAGATAGTTCTTTAACTGCCTCACTGAATCAGCATCATTTACAAAAGATAGAGCTATGAAGTCAACACCTTCAGAAACTCCAAACTCAATGTCAGCCCAATCCTGTAGGTTAGATAAATATGTTTACAAGCATTAGAAGGAATTATGTTGTTTTCCAAAGCATGGCAAGACTGAAAATTATCTTCTACTAATATACTAGCATCTAGGTAGTGAAATCAAATAAGTGGAAATGCCTGTTTTCATATTCATGAACTCAGAGACTGGCTAAATAAGAATGTAGAATATGCACAAACCAATTAAAATTGGTGAAAAAAATACATTAACAGCTATGGTATCTAAGAATAATTCCAATACTAACAGAATTGGACCTTTTTCGATAGAGTAGGAAGCTCAGAATTCCTTGCCACAAGCTTTCCATCTCTCCAAAAGCTAAATTTCGCACGTGGTAGAAATAGACCAGAGTCTGTACACTGGCAACGCAGATCATTCCCAACTTTCTCAATCACTTCAAAGCTTGCCATCCCACCATCAATGACAATCACATCACCCACTTCAATACCTGTCATCCATTCAATTTTATTGAGACAGACTTAACCTTAAATAAACACAAATTCACCATTAGCATATTAATGGAATTGATTCTTGGCACCATTAGAAACATGTTTACTTTACTACCTTGAGAGAAACCTTCATAGTTTGTTTGAACTGTGAATGGATGGGAACCCTCAAGTTTTTGTGCAGTAAATAACCAGATTGAACCTTCCTGTTCCAACAAGGAAGCAAAAAGTACAACCCATCAAAATTGCCTCTATCTTCTCAGAAAATGTTACATGTCTAAACATTCATGTTTCCCACTAGTAAAGCAAGTTCTAATACTGCAAACCACAGAAACTACAAAAGATTGATGAAGTCATAAAAATTAAAAGAAGGGAGGAAAAAGGATTATTACCTCTGCTTTAACAGAAGATGGAGCACCATGATCAAGCACATGAATCTGACTACCTTCAGTGTCAATCATAACAGAAACACAGAAACCCTTTTCCTCATTCAATTTCTTGATCTTCTTAATCACATCAAGGTGCCAATCCCTTTTGTTATGACACATATTAAGCCTAGCCACATTCATTCCTCCCAATGCCAACTTCTCCAAATCCTCCATTGAACAACAAGCCGGTCCTATGGTGCAAACAAGCTTTGTTTTCCTCATCCCCAAGAAACCCTTTTCTCTCAACTCCCCTTCAGACACTACATCGAAACCCAATTCTTGTTTTGCTGTCTTTACTTCCTCTAAACCACCAATTTGCACTGCTGCTTTGACTCCAACCCTGACAACTTTACCCCCATTCCCAGAATTCCTCCTGCAAGGTACAACCTTGGCTCCAAAAACCTCATTTTTAAGACCAAATTTTGTTGCTTTACCAGTTATAAGGCCACGAACAATAAATGAATCGCTGGCGACCGCCATGGTTTTGACTTTTGATATGAAGAAAACCAAAAACAAGATCAACAGTCACTTTGAACTACTCTGAGAAATTGGTAAACTGAAGCTTGATCAATGTAGCATCAAAAAGGGGGTAATTTGGATTCTGAGTAATGGAGGCGTGGAAATCATCGATGGGTTGTTGGAAATTTTATCATTGAAATATCAGATCAAGAAACTTGTTTCTTCTTTTTGAAAGATGAACAACGGAGTTTACAACGAAAAAGGTGTAACATGAGTAAATAAAATAAAATATTTCAATTTAATTAATGAAATAAATACGGACAAAAGAAGAAACAGTGAGTGAACAGCTCTGCTCTGCTACAAGTTCGTCGCATTAAAGTATTTGAAAAATTAGAAGAAAGGGAAATGTGGCGCGTAGCTTTTAACAGGGGTGGTGTGCAGCTGTTCGAAAACTCAACGGTCAACACCATTTTTAAAGGGGAAAGTCATTTTCCTACCTGCTTGAGCAAATGAGCTCGTGACTCGTGATTCAGGTTTTGCAGTATGAAAGGGAATTGCTATGATGTCGTTTCTGTTTACATATTGTAATGTACGGACCAATGGATTGAGGTGGTCCCAACCAACCCAACTCCCAACTGGATTTGAGGAGAAGGCCCAGCAACAGCAATCAATTCTTGCTGCTTCTTTGTGTCTCCAAACCTGTCTTAGATTTTGCCTTAGATTTTTTTTTTTTTTAAACAAAGTTTTTAAAAAACAAAGTTATCAGTTATCAGTTATCAGTATCGCATCTCCAATAAATATCACGGTAAGCGGTTAATTTTTAGAATTTATAAAATTCATTAGATTAAGAGGGGTCTGTCGTCTGTAGAGGTTCGAATTTGAATATCTTTACAACTTTAATTAACTAACCCCATTAGTGATTTTGCCTTGGATTTTGATCTTTGTTTTTTATTCTTTTCTTTTTTGAAAATTATTATGTTTTTATAAAAGGTTTGAATCATTCTCATGATCAAATTGACAAAAAAAAAAGAACAACACATTAATCAATAGTTACTTACAGCACTTATCAACAAAAATTTTATTAGTTAAATATCTATTGAAAAATGGTTTTTTCATTTATAAATGTGCATATGTGATACCTAAGTAGCTAAGTTTAAAAAAATGCTCATTGTACAAATTGATCCCTAACATTTGCGAAAATACTCAAATAAGGGCTTAAACTTCTAATTTAGTTAATTAAGTTCATAATGTTGCAAAATCGATTCAAATCAGTCCCTGGCGTCAAATTGACAGGTTGATAATTTCAAAATGATTAGGGACATAAATTGATTCTATGGACTATTTTGAGCCGATTTTGCAACGTTAGGGGACTTAATTAACTAATTTAGAAAGTTAGGCCCTTACTTGAACATTTTTACAAACATTAGGGGCCAATTTGAGCAATTAGCCAGAAAAAAACTATTCTACCTAATACTAATACTAAATCAAACAAAAATTTATAACCACATATCTAATGTATACAATTACAACCCTAAAAAAAATACAATTGCAACCACTAATTTTGCCACAATTTTAAGATATAAAGGTACTTTTGCAATCCCATGCTAAAAAAATGTAGTGACAAATATTGGATATTTTTTTTTGGCCAAAACAAATATTGGATTCATGTACTAATTTAAAGGCTTATAGTTATACCTTAGCAAGATGTTAGAAATTGGACGGTTGAATATTTGTGTTGTCTTCTTCAACTCTTCTTTGCTCTTTTTTAGTCTTCAGTGTAATCAAGAAGAGACCACTTTTCGTGTTCATCCTTTTTCATATGGATCATATAACTTTCTTGAAATGGTTTAAAGCCCAAAAGTTTATTTGATTTTGGTTGGATCACATTTTACAGTGATAAATTAGTTCATCAATAGCATTATAATTATAGTCAAAAGGTCGGAAAAGGATAGCACTATTATTATGCTTTGCCATTGGCATATTGTTTTACTATATGTCAAAACAGATTTCATGCGCAATATTGATGATGGAAAGTGGAAACAACATAATTCATAGAAAACGTGTGGCCGCAACATAAACATTTTCGAGGCACGTGTTTCATGCTTTAGCATTTTTCTATCATTTTTATTTTCTCCTTACCTTCAAACAAGTATATGCAATTTCAAATTACTTGTTTGGACATTCTCGCAGTAAAAACTTTAAGGGTCTATATATAATACACTGTCAGTGAAATTTAACAAAATGCACAAGCAGATCTTAAAGGGTGATATGTGTTCCCTAGGAACTAAATTGAAATATTTAAAATTTAATTAATTCAGAAAATAGACATGTGTCAACTCCACAACTCGCTTGTGGAGTCCAAAATTTACACCTCGATGTATTGTATAATTTGCCAACTTTAATATGCTTTATCTTAAAAGTTTTTAAGTTGAATTTTGTGATGAATGGGCTAAAGATTTTAGGACGAGAAAGTGAGAGAGTTCTTGTTGTGTAAATCAACACCAAAAAGAACATTCATCCCAATTTTAATGAACTCCTCACTTTTAGTGCTAACCCATATATAGTAATCAAAAGAGTAAAGAGTCTCAAACCGAAAAATAGATAAAGCAAATTCCAATGTTATAGACAAAGTTACAAAGTCACAAATTAAAGAATAATTTTGACCCATCGTCATGAGAGATATAATTTGATCATCGAACTTTTATTTTGGATAATTTAACCTAAATTGAACGGAATTTAATCGCATGAATATTGACGTACAGTAACATTAAACTAAATTTTATTCAATTTAAGTCAAATTATCCAAAAAACAAAATTCAAGAATCAACTTGTCTCAAATGAAATGAAAGTTCGAGTCAAATCAAATTTGTCCTAAGAAATGGTTTGAGCACCAAATTATTCATTACTCTATTTCGTCTCTAATGTTCCAAATCCCAATATATAGTTTTTTTCTCTGAGTGGACCCAATATATAGTTTTAACTTTGCGTATAAGCATAAATATCACTTTGCACCCTTAAGTTTGTATGGACTGCCACTTTGCACCCAACTTTTTTATTTTAACCAAAATGCACCCTAAAATTTTATTTTTGTGCCACTTTGCATTCTCTGTCCGGTAGGACAAAATAAATCGATCACAGCATCCGACGTGGCATGCCACGTGGACAAAAATGACACATGGAACGTATCCTTTTGTGCACGTGGCATGCCACGTGTCACTTTTTGAAACATGTGGCATACCACGTGTCACTTTTTGGTATACGTGGCGTGACATGTGTCAATTTTTGGTACATATGGCACGACTTTTTGGTAAATGTGGTGTGCCACATGTCACTTTTTTGTACACGCGGCATGCCACGTCGGAAACCGTGATAGAATCGTTTGTCCTACCATGACGGAGGGTGCAAAGTGGCACAAAAATAAAATTTTAAGATGCGTTTTGGTCAAAATAAAAAAATTGGGTGCAAAGTGACAGCCCGTACAAACTTAAGGATGCAAAGTAGCATTTATGTCTTTCTATATATATATAAATACAGTACTTTTTTTTTCTTGGCAATTTGGGAAGGAGATTTAAATCCTAGCTCCAGCCTCCGTCGGGCCCTCCATGCAAGGGAATATTATGTGATTATATTGTAAGCTAACTAGCTACTTGAGTGCCCAAAAACTGAAATCTTAATCTTAGATTCTGGTAGCAATTAATATGATGGTTAATTATATTTTTATTAGTGGACCAAATCAACACTTCTAACAAAAACTGCAGATAAGTAACTATCATGATGTTTTGGGGTTGGGAAAGGATCCTCTCCACTGTTAAAATTCAGTGGAGAGGTCCACTGATCTTATAAACTTAAATCAATGACTCAAATTTGTCCACGTAGTCTCCTTTAATTTTTCCTGCCAAAACACAACGTTTCATTCAAGTGGAGAGTTCACACCGTCAACGGTTGAAATACCGTCTTCTTCTTCTTCATACTTTTCCTCCCTCCTAATTTCCAGTACCTACGCGAAGGAGTAATGGATTTGGTATGTCAGCTAAAATAATCAAAGTATAAAAATCAAATTACGGGTGTTTGCTATGTTCCCATGTTAACCAAACAACAATTCGCTGAGTTGATACACAACCCATTGAGGGTCGAGGGAAGTATATAAAGCTGCTACTCCAAGTTGAACCAATTCAAATCCCTATATATATTGATGAAATTTTGGAGGCCATCGTTTTAAGCAAGGAGACATTACCAGGTAGAGTATCAGCTGCCAAAAAGGAGCAAAAAAGAAGACTTTCGGCTTTCAAAGCTAAAGATAAAGTTTTAGATCTAGTTTCTAAAGAAACCAGTGGAAGCAAGTTGAGTTCAACATTGAGGAAGCTCTATCCATGGCGGCAAATAACTTTTCTACATTCGAGGAGGCACACTGGTCCAGATTGCGAAGCCTTATTTAATATCAATTTATACTGATACAGATTCATACCCAACTTTTAAAATTGAAGATTAATTATCTGCCAGTGAGTGTGACGACAACACCAAACTAGAGAGGTTATAGGGTTATAGAATCATGGCTAAAGCCTTAGTTTTTTTAATGGAATGTTAGTTTTTCCTCCGCCATTAGTTTACAGAGCTGGAAAAGAACGATGGTGAGTTGGTTATAACGGCGTCAATGTGCTTCTGCAAGAAGAGTTGAAGGGGACTACGTGGGCAAATTTGAGTCATTCCCTTTGGGGTTGGGGTTATTGTGGTAAATATATACTACATATTAATCATCAAGTGTGGAGAGGATCCTTTCCCTTTGGGGTTGGGTTATTGGGGCAAATATATACTACATATTAATTTTATACACTCTGAAAAAGACTAACTACCCCTTTCAACTTTCAACCGGGGAAGAGCTAATTGCTCCGTTTTCGTCATTTAATCACTTGGTTTTTTACTTCATCGCCCTCAATTCACAGTTGATGATTTTTGTTTGTTTTGGGCTATTAAAGTAATCTGATATATATTTGGTTCATACCCCTTGGATTATGCTCTTTGTTAGTGGGGTTTAAATGAATTTAGGGATTCACACTTGATGCATTTTGATGCTAATTAGTTTCCCTTTTTTTTTCACTTGCTTATTTGGAATTTAAATTTTAACATTTCGTTTCAGTTACCTAGTTCTACAAGAGTTTTTCAACCATTGACTGATAATTTTTTCACTTTAGCTAGCATTGTATTGTTAATTTTATATAGTTGCACTATTTCATTTATACCCTAAATTCCAAGGAAATTTCTTGAAAGATCTACTTTTTCCAATAGTTATATCATATTTGTAACTCACATTAATAATTTTACTAATTGAATTCATGATACCATGGATTAGTTTCAAATTTTTACGACTTCCTGAGAAATGCATAATGGTAACATTATTATTCTCTATAGTTTTGTCATATTACAAATGTATGCACCGTAGGATTATTTGGTTCAAGACAATTAACTACTATTAATAAAGGTTTCCAATGTGATTTAAAAAAAAAAAAAAGGTTTTTAATGTGATGCAAAGACTGAAAGGCTTTTTGATGCGTAGTGTCTCTTTTTGATCTTTAGATGTAGAGAGCTTTTTTTTTTGTCAAAAGATTTAGAGAGTTGAAAGTGTTTGCTTTTTTTTTTTGAAAAGCGAAAGTGTTTACTCAATTGAAGAATATTAAGTCCAGTAAGTTTTTTTAATACTCAATAGTCTATCAGTATTTCAATATTCAAGGCGTTAAATTTAATATTTATAAATTACTTTTTCAAATCTGAGAAATCTAAAAATACACTTGCCCTTGGTGTCCCCACCCTGTATCCGTCATGACTGTAACAAAATGATTGTAATGAAAAGACTCCGCAGCGCTAGCGCAGAGTAACCCTCTTGTGCATAATGAATTAAATAATGTATATAAAGAATAAATCATTGCTTTTTTCTACTATACTGCCTCACTCTCAGGGACCATATATATCTGACCTTATAACATGAATTTTATAACTCAACTTGTTGTTCTAAAGGCACATTATCATTAATTTAAATTTAATATTCAATAATGCGTACTAAAGGTCTTGATTTAATGTTTTTTTCCATTTTTTATTGGATTGTCTTGGATAAGATCCTTCCTTGCTGTCTACATATATATAGTTCTACATCAAAAATCTTTAGAAAATGTCTGCCACACCATATTTTATGGTTGGAATTATTAGGAAGAACCAAATTATATACTTCAACCCCATGCATGGGAGGTTTTCATTTAATTTTTTATCATATCATAGTATTAGTTTAATAAAGTTACATGATTAAAAGAATACTATATATATTTTAAAGTATTGATTAATACTCTCTAAACAAATTATTAGGATATCCTCAAATTGCAAAATGAAAATACTGTTAAGGAAAAAGTTATAGGAGTAGTGTCACAGAAGCAAGCTCTATAAAGTCAAATGTGGGAGATACCAAGGATAAAGGAATCAAGTACTTTAATTCAGTCAAATGTTTATGATCATTATAACTACTAATAATAATTAGAAATATAAGTGCTTTGAACGACTCCACACGGTATTCTACTATATATTCTTCAGTAAAAGGAGAAAGAATAGTTCGCTTTTTGCTATACAATATTGCTCCTAGCTAAAACTATTAGTACTAACATGATATAAATGCATGCACTTAATATTCAAATGCATATATATACAAATGCAAATGCATTTCGAATAAGACTCTTGGAAAGGTTCTTGACCCTATTTAGAAAAATATATATAGTACATGACGGGAGGATTGAATCTAGTCTTTTTATACGAACTCGCTTAAGCCTCCTCTAGCCTGGCTTGACTAAGAGGTGGAGCTAGCTTGGATCCTAAACTATTACTTTGACGATCCAAATTAATCAAGTCATTGGATTTTTGCCAATAGATCAAGTCGTTGGATTATGTTAACATTTTTTAATGAATTTTGATGTTTTAATTAACCTACCTATATATATATATATATAATTTTAATATCTACCCTAAAGTGTATAGATTGAATTTGAAAGTGGTTGTCCATGTAGTAAATCACGGCTGATTACTTCATCTAATTTGTGGCCTAACTCTTAAGCATATTCTCTGCATATATTTGACAAAAGGCATATTCCTTAATACCCATAACATTTTTGTGATACCAATCTTCATTTACTTGACGAGATAGACATGATCTCCACAATACTAGGCTGTCCTTTTCAAACATTTTTTCCCCTTCACTTACATATTCCAGTTTCCATGGTTTACTTTCAATGAAATTTCCTACCTTTTAACACTTAGCTAAGCCTTCAAGGATGATTTATATATAATATTGGTTTAATATATATATATTATATATATATAGCAAACGATCGGCTTTTTTTCTTTTGTTTTCCTTCATTTGGGAAAATAGGGGGCAAAGAGAGTTGGAATGGGATGGGGAGGAATAATATCTTAACATTTGAGGGCATTATATATATATATAAATATATATATATATATATCAATTGAATTTCTCGTAGTAAATCCATAATAATTATAAAAAAAAAATCTATGTGATTGTTCCAAAAGAATGTGTAGATATTTTGATGTTCTTTTTACTCTTTGAATCATGCAAGTGTAAGTTCTAAACTAAAATGAATCCGAGAAAAAGTTTGATGATTAACATTGGGAGAGTTTAGATTCTAAAAGGATAGTATTAAATCGTGATCAAATCAAAATTAGATTTGTTGAACTTGTTTTCAAGAATTGCATTCCAAAAGGATAATGCCACATTTGTTGCCAACTAAAAAACCCTAAAGGATTCTCATTCTCATACTAAATGGATGCAGCTTTGTGTCTCCACTTAAGAAAGAATTGATGTCAAAGTAGATGCTTACCATTATATGCTTTGACCCATTGAAGACTTGTTCAAAATTCCCATCTCCACTTCAAATAGTCTATATATATAAATGTCAAATGTGCAATATAGCCGAAAAATCCTACTATAATTATCATTATCTATCTCAACTCGACCATTACAATTTCTTCCAAACAAAAAAAAATGGAAAAAAAGGAAAGAAAGTAAGAAAGAAAAAAGCTCTCCAACCCTTATCTTAGAATGTGAAATCATATGCCCTCACCTTTTTTTTTCATTCCCTTGTATTTCCTTCTTAATTTATATATCTATATTATGCGAGTGCACCCATGATGCAACTTCGGTTGCTTTGTAATATAATAAATTAATAATATATTAATTTGGTGAAGGTCTCTTGATAGATATACATGAATAAGAACAAATCTTTATCACATTCTTATAATTATGAGCCCAAGGAATTTTTTAGGTCCTAAATTATTCTCCATTCCTTATATGCATTTTTAGTGCAACAAAAGAGGAAAAAAGATACACTATTATTAGTAAAGAAACGTTGAGATAAAATTGGAAAATTGAGATGGTGATACTGACCAAAAAAGGTTCAAATTCTCATACACCACATTTTTTTTTTGTATCTGTAGTGATTGCCACCAACTTGAAGCATGCACAACAATATTTCCACACTAATCATTACGCACCTCATTTTGTGTTTTGTATTTTCATACGCAAACAATGAATAATTATGTAACTTAATTTATCTTCACAAAATTTGTCAACGTATTTGTATAATATCATTTATCCAATATCATTTGATTTTGTATTTTTATAAAATTATACGGAAAGGTGTGTTAATTGAGTTGAAGGAAAGATGTTTTTTAAAAACAAGATTTTGGATTCAAGTCTTGGGATATAGAAAAGAGATAATAGGAGAATTTTACCTTGTTTAAGATGTGACGTAACTCGATTTTGAATTATTCAGAATTCAGTATGTGACTATATATCAATGAAAAGAAATCCTACTTAGGATTAACAAGAAAAATGAAGTTACCAATCAAACTGAACACTTTGAGTTGAGTTAATTAATACCATGCTCGCAAAAGTTTTAATAGAAGGGGTTTCCCAAAAGTCCAATCTACAATATATATATATATATATATATATACACATATTTTTTATACAAAGCATTAGCAAGGAGAATTTAGGAGGGAGTGGGACTAGAGCGCGTTTTTAGGTTCAATGATGCTCACTAAAAGTTTTTTTTTGTGCAAAAAAAGGAAGATGAGATTATTCCACCATGTAAGGGTATTCACCGCTAAAATTGTGTCATGACAAATAATTCTTAAAATTTAGACACAATTTTAGTTCAAAATTTAATCCCTTTCAAAATAAATCAGATGTGAAAGATAAGTCACTGAATTTAAAATAGTAAGTATTGAAATATGATTTTAGAAAATCTATTAAATGTCACTATATCAATCAATATTTGTTCTATCTCTAAAGTGGGCGAGTCAGTCTCACCAAATAATTCCTCCAAGGTAACAATCTACAATATGATTAAGGATGGAAAATTATTTCACCAAAAGGGAGGAAAATTATGAAAAGTGAAATTTCATATCCACACAAGATATCGGACATGTAAAAAACTGGTCATTGAAAGGGTAAAATGGGAAAGAAAAGTCGAAGTGAAGTATATTTTGTTTTCTCCACTAATTCCACCACTCTCTCTCATCTCATCTCTGTCTATATATATAAAGGACCAATGCTTGTGTACCAAATGCTTAACATGGTTGTTACATTACATAGTATTATTTCTGTTTTTTTGTATTTTACTCAAATTTCTCTCATCAAAAATCCATCTTTCTCTTTTTTGTTTCTGCAAAACTGAATATTCCCTTCTAAAATCCAATCCCAGTTTTCATTTCTCCACTCTGTCTTTCTGTTTCTATACAAAGCAATCATCAATAAAGCCAAAACCTTCAGCTTTGTAACGCCCATTTTCAAGAGAGAGATAGACATTTAGTTGCAGAGAATTGTCAAAGAGACAGAGAGGGGTGACATAAATTTTGATTCTTTCTTGATTCTCGTGCAATTTATCGTTCGAGACAAAGAAAAACGATTTAATCTATTGAGAAAGGGAAGAAGAAAGAACCCAGAAAACCAAAGAGGAAAAACGAAAAAGAAAAGAGATACTAGTATTTTTGTTGTTTAGGGGGTTTTGAAAAAGTGGGTATGAGGTTAGACGGGGAAGCCTATGATGGAGAAGAAGGGGAGGAAGAGGAGCAAAAGCTGGTTGTTGGGTATGCTTTGACAGTGAAGAAGAAAAAGAGTTTCTTGCAACCCAAGTTCGTCCGCTTGGCTCGGTATTGATTGCTCATTACTCAAATAACCATTTCACTTTCCCACTATTTTTATATCTGTGACTTAATTTTTTGGATGTGAATTATGTCTTTAGCATTTCTTGTGTATTCTTGCTGGTCCTGCATTTTGTTTTAGTCATTTCTTTAATGTGTCTATCAATTTTTATGAAGCATGCATGTCATTTGTACAATTTTTTTTTAGTTCATGTCATTTGTTAAATTGAATGCCTTTTGAGCTGGGTTCGATTTGACCTTTTTATTTAATCTGTCATTCTTGTGCAAAAGAACCAGATTTTGTGGTGGCAGAGGATATGGCATATGTTGGTAGTGCTATAATGTGTATTCAAAGATGACTTATGCAAATCAAGTTGTAGCAACTGTTTTTGCTTTACCTCATATGTCAATTTCACTTGTGGCAGAATCTTGTCTAACTATGTTGAATTTCTAAATGGGAATATTCCACCATATATACCACTTGGGTTAGTTGTTTGGAAGAAATACAAAGTCAATCTTTGTTGCTTTTTCTATAGTTTTTCTTACCAAAAAAAAAGACCAATTTTTTTTCATTTCTCTACCAGGAATATTAATTTGTCTAATTGTCGTTCAGTTCCCTATCAATTATTGCCTGTTATTTCTGTTGTATATGTATGTCAAACATTTTCCAGCATCTGATGGTGTCCTTTATTCAATTCACAAACAGGAACTTTCAACTTTCTTTATTTCTGTTTATAAAATACTGTGTGTCTAAATAGACAATCATACATTTGTAAGCAGGCTACTGGATATTTTTCCTTGGATATGTGGTTCATAGGGTTATTTTTATCATTAAAAATGTGGTGGCTTTTGAAAGCTTGACTTTTACATCCTTTCATGTCAATGTATGTGACTTTCACATCCTCTCATGTCAATGCCACATTGCTCTAAAGATCATTTATATACACCTGATTAGTATCCTTAAAACACAAATCTAAAGGATTCAAGTTTGTTAATTCTTACTTTTGTATAATATCAGTGGAAGGGCTGCTTTGGTTTTTAGTTTCAATTGCTCTACTAGGTATTTGATTAACAAGTTGCCATGTTGTTGGAAAAAACAACAGAGAAATTATCTGATGTTTCTTTTGGGAGTATTACGAGTTGAGAAAGGAAATTTTAGAGTTCTAAAAGTTTTCAAGAACTTTAAAATTCAATTAATGATCATTATCTCTTTTTGTGTGCCGCAGAAACAATGGGATATTTTTTGTTGCCATTGATATGAACAGGCCACTATCAGATCAAGGTCCTTTTGACATTATTTTACACAAGGTTAGTGTGACCTGTTCTCCTCTCAGACTCCTACATTTTCTCCCTATGAAATGGTTGAAGGAGTTGTGGAGGTTGTTCTTTCTAAATGTATTTGAATTTGTAGCCAGATTAAGTTACACTGCATTAGTTTCTGTTCTTTTAAATGCATATATATTCTCACCTATTCATTAAACGACTGATGATGCTAATGCTCCCTCCAGTTGTCAGGAAAAGAGTGGCGCCAGATTATTGAGGTTTGTCCTGCCAAACTCATCCCTACATTGATTTATTTACATTATTTAATGAATTTAATATGCAGTGCTGCATTTTCTAGTTACAACTCTTATTGTGAATTGATGCCATTTGTTCTTGCTTGGTATCAAATATGGACTAGCTGTGATTGGTTGAACAAGAAATATCCTTAATGTGAAAACTTATTTTTTCTGAAACAATGTGCAGAAGTCTTGCTCTCCTCATCATGAATCTTGATCAGATAGTTGAAATCGGTATCTCAAGGATAAAGGATTGGTACAGAGTGAGGATTTTTCTTTTTGTGATTAATCTAGATGACTTGTGTAGGACCGGCTGACTGGGTTAAGAACAGAAGGTTTCTGTTTCTTTTTACAAAGTTTCGTTAGCATCACCGATGTGGTTCAAGAACATTTATTAGGTTTAATTGTAACTTTAGTCTTCATACTAACAATATTAGGGTAGACTTTGCATTCTCATCACCTTTTTTTTGGTCCAAATCTAAACTTCAAAAAGTTTATTGTATTTGGATGTATACTTGTCAAAAATGCTTTGTTTCTTGGAATTTAATTTTTAGAAAGCACTGGATTGTTCATCCTGAATTCCCAGCAAACACGTTTACTGCATCGCAGTAATTTTGTCAGGATATTCAGAAACTACATTTCGTGAATTAAATAAAATTAAAGTCGGTGGTGACGTGTCTTATCGTGAATACTTTTTCTTGGATGCTTGTTCCCTTTCCCTTGATACTTTCCATAGTCATCCTTTTTCGGTAATTTTATGTAAGTAGTTGTTTTTCGTCTGAATTCTTTTATGTAGCATTAGTATTGTCAAGGGTGCTAGGTGCACTCTTAACACTAGTAACCTCAATTGCCTGAGGCATAAGGCAAAAAAAGGCACTCGCCTGAGTGAAGTATGGCACTATATGGATATACTTGTGTCTTTGTATGTGTTTATAATAAGCTTAAAAGATACAATTTTGATAATAAATCACTGGTCCATTTTTTTTCCTAACATGCAAAATTTCCTTCTTTTATTGGAAAAAAGTGCAAGATTTGCTTGACCTAATATTCAAACATTGAGAAGTAGAGAGTTTGATATTGTCTCCTTTTTTTTTTAATTAAAAAAAACTATTAAAGATACAACTACTGAAAAAACTAATAATAAGAACATAGTAAAGGAAAGAAATTCAGTGAGGTGGGCTGTTTTTGCCCCTACTACCCTACAAAGAATCACACTTAGGTACACCAGATGTGTGCCTGATCCAGGATGCCAGAATGGTCTGAGGAGCTATTGTTGTCTGGCACTGTGCCTTAGTGCTTGACAAAACTGTGTAGCATTGCTAATGTTGCTGCTTATTTAGTAATTTTAGAAGTTATCACATTTTAAGACCTTATAAAGTGGCTGATCTGTACTTCATCCGGTCTGAGGTTTATGAACTTACCGATGTGGAGCACACATTTACGTTACTCACTGCCAGAGCCTCTACAGCTGGCAAATATTATCCCGCCTGAAGTGTGCGATGAAAAGATATTTAGCTGGCGGTTTTTTTCCCATTGTTTTTTCTAATTTAAGCATTTATATGGGTCCTCATCTGTCGTATGCATTTCATGCTCCACGTTGATGTTTACCTTAGATGTTGAGTAGATCACTTAGATAGAAACTATCTCTTGCCATCTTTGTCATCTATGTTTTTTGCCTTTTAATTTTTATTTATGTGGCAGATTACTCTCTGATATTGAACCTTATTTATGATATGTACTTAGCTTGAGATCTATTTATGCTATAGGAGTTTGTTCTTGCTTCTACCACTGAACAATATAAAGAGAGTTGTCATGCCAAGTGATTGGTAGCCTTGCACCAATAGCTGAACTTGGCATTAGCAAATACGTAACTGGACATCTATAATTATGTTTGTCCAGGGTTATGACGTGTGTGGTAGTTATTACAAATAGGCAAAAGATGTTTTGTTTTACTCTCCCCACCAATGATTCGCCTTTTTGGCGCTACTTTAGGTAATGGTTTAACACCACTGCACAATTAATTATAACATTTTGCCCTCCTGCCCCTTCTAATATATACTCTTGTTGTCTCTGCAATTAACAAGGGGTTTTGGAGGATATAGCGAATTCGATCAAGCACTTTGAAGGAGCTATTCATCCTTGTATAGCTCCTCTTTTTGTGAAATGGAACTGATAGGAACTTTTCTTTTTCTGGAGTTTTGGCATGCTATAAATGTCTTTTTTTTTTTTTTTTTTTTTTCATGAATATCTTTGCTCAGGCAACCCATTTCATTCTCCCCTTGTATTCTTGAAGGAGTACAGAGAAACACATCCAGAAGTGACTGTTCTTGATCCTCCAGATGCGATACAACATCTACACAATCGCCAATCAATGCTCCAGGATGTGGTTGATTTAAATTTGTCAGATTTTTATGGTAATTTTGTTATCACTAGTATTGAGCTTGAGAAAGAATTTTTTAAAATTTTTTTCCTTCAAACTTTTGTTCAAAACAATAGGAGTTATGGGAGCAGAGTTGCTCAGTCATATCTGCAATGGCTATTGTTATTGCAGGCAAAGTTGGAGTTCCAAGACAAATGGTTATCACAAAAGATCAACTATCCATTCCTGATGAAGTTACTAAAGCTGGGCTGAAATTGCCCTTAGGTATGTTGTGTTTCTGTCTGTTTGTTTGTGTTGGTTGACCTCTATGTCTGGTTTTCAAATTCAGACACCATTTTGTGTTTAGAATTACAACGTTAACATTTCACCAACACTAGGCTTTTAGATAAGAACAACCGGATAAAATTACCTAGCCTCAGCTATTATTTGATGCCTTTTCTGGTATATTCACGGATACTATAAAATTTCTGCCTGAAGTGTTATTTCTTTTACTATCCATTTTTTATACAGTGATTCAGTATTATAATTATTTCTAATGGGTTGTTCTGTTTGATCAAGATAAATATCAATATTTTATTTAATGGTTTCAGTTGCTAAACCACTCGTAGTGGATGGAACCTCCAAGTCACATGAGCTGTTTCTTGCATATGATCAGATCTCTCTGTCTGAGCTCGAGCCTCCGTTGGTCCTACAAGAGTTTGTTAATCATGGTACAGTGTCGCAATTGATTCATGAACCTCACTATTTCCTTTGTAGCTATCTTTATATTAATTATTTGAAAACAATCTATGTCTCATCATAGGCGGTGTTCTCTTTAAAATTTATATTGTTGGGGATGCAATCAAGGTCGTAAGACGCTTCTCTCTGCCCAATGTAAGCAAACAGGAGCTAGCAAAAGTTTCTGGTGTTGTCCCTTTTCCTAGGGTTTCATCTGCTGCAGCTACTGCCGATGAAGCAGATTTGGACCCTGGCATTGCTGGTGAGTGATTAAGATTTGATATGCATATTCACATTCATTGTATATAAAATTCAAACTAAATGTTCTCCTCCGTATCTTATATAATTATTTTTTGGTTTAATTGTGAAGTGCTGATGAGGGTTGGTGAGTATTGTTGCGTGGGTATAATTGCAGTTTTTTTAACTTTTTTATTGCACTAATCTGCCATTCTTGTTGCAGAACTTCCTCCTCTACCTCTGCTGGAGAGGCTTGCAAAGGAGCTCCGTCAACGGCTGGCAAGTTCATTTTTTAACCTAATCAAGCCAAGTGTATGGAGTTATATAATTTCAATTAGTTAACATAGTTTGTTATACTTTGTGTCACAGGGCCTTCGCTTGTTCAATATAGATATGATACGAGAACATGGGACAAGAGACATCTTTTATGTTATTGACATTAACTACTTTCCTGGTAAGTAGACTATAAACCCGTTGAGTCTAAGAATTTATCTGAAGGTTTCTGGGAAATGTTTGTTCTATTGAAGTTTTCGGGTGATGGAGATCATTTGTTGGGCATGGTGACTTGTTTCACCCCAATTTTCTTTTAGTATTTTGAAGTACGTATAGTTGACCACACACAGGAAATATTCAAGATAAGTTCATAGGGAAGAAGATAACAATACGGAGGATAGTTTCATGGTACTGACTCCATCATGAAATGTTATCCATTTCCATTTGAATAACGGAGCTTGGGAAGGGCATATGCTAGCGAAATACTTAAAACATGCCTAAAATTTACTCAACATAATATTTCATTCTGATCCCCTGATTTGGTTCTTGAAATTCCGAGGCTCCCTTAACCTTGTGCATACATTTGTTCAATTTTCTTTTAGCATTGGTATTTAAAGAAGTGTTTTATTTTATGCTGGTCTTTTCAGGGTTTGGGAAAATGCCAGATTATGAGCAGATTTTTACAGACTTTCTGCTGAGCTTCGTGCAGAGCAAGTGCAAGAAGAGGCATGCTACTTAGGTTTTGGAATGCTTGGTGGGTGCAAATGTTTGATCCTACAAGAGGTTTTTCATGCAAGTGTGGCTCCCTTTGGAGGATGGAAGAACAGTTGCACTCAAATTAGTGTTTAACCTCTGTAATTACTGACTGGTATGAACAGGGAAAGTAGTTTTACTTTTACAATGGAGGGGCAATTTGCCTCTTGCTAAGTTTCTAATCTCTTTGGTTACTTCTAAGTAATTAATACAAGTTCAAAAAAGGTTTTCCTTTATATCTTTTGAATTCTATTGATAGTTTAATACTATTTTCACTTCAAATTCTACTCAAATATCAGAACCATATATGAGTGGTTCAGTAGCATTTAGGCTTTGGGCATTAGCCCAAAACCAATTGGCCCATCTATTTTTCTTCTGGTAGATTTTGGGCCAAGTTAATTTTTTTTAAAATTTTTATTTTAGGTATGGCCAATGTTTAAATTGGCAGAATTACCAACTTTAAGTTTAACATCAACTTTACAAATATTTGACCCAAAAAAAAAAACTTTACAAATAGCATTAGTAAAAAGCAAGATTGTTTTCCTTCATGTGAATCATTTACATATTATTAGGGTTAACCTCGTTTTTTAGTTTGGTTTGACTAAATCTACAATGGTTTATATCAATTAATTTATAGTATCATTTATAAAATCTCAATAAAAAATCCCACTTGATTGTATGATCCTTGCCAAATGTATTTTTATTTCAAAAACTCACATACCAAACACATTTCCATTATATTTTATTTTCAAAAAACAGTTTTTTAATTTCATTAACATGAAACATGTTATCTAGAATTTCGAAAATAGAAATTGAAAGAAAACTAAAAATAGAAAACATTTTCTCAATCCAAACATAGCTAAATTTACATACATTATTAAAAAAACCCACGCATAAATTTTTATATATCTAATTAGTATATTTATTGTCAAAATCAGAGCTTATTTTTAGGTCAAGTAAAGATATATGGATTTTGGAAAGATTTTCCGGAAAGAAATTTCAATTTTCAATCATAAAATCAATTGCTTATGACCTTATATGACTTTCCTTCACTATAAATTCTCTTGACTGACTTGTTGCAAACTATTAGCAACTTAATTAGTAGAAGAAGAGAAATGGGCAGTAGTGAAAACACCATGATAGCCGAAGAAAAAACATCAACTTCAGTACTGTTTCAAGTTGATGGAATGTTCTTGAGAAAAATTCTTTCAAGACCCTCTTTCATAGGGAATTCCATGCGATTTTCAACTGAAAATGCTGCGGTGGTTCCTTTTGAATGGGAAATGGAGCCTGGAACTCCCAAAACTCCTCGAAGCGACACCGTCCCACGTATCAAGCCACCTCCAGCAATGCAAAGCCAATCCTTGGAGAAGCCAAGCTTTGCGTCGTCACGTGCCACGTCGATGTTCTTGTCTTGCTTTGGGCTGGGAGGAACTCCAAGAAAGGGAAACAAGGGTAAGAGTAAAGCTAAAGGCTATATTAAATGATGATTCTTCGGATCACTCAAGATCTTCATCATTTTCCATTTCTTCTTCGTCATCGTCCTCAAGTTTACATACATAGTCTTGCAAAGGGATTAAATTGTGTTTTTAGAGTTTTGATGTTTGTTATATGTTGTTGTCTCTTCTTTTTTTATAGTATATGCATGTTATAGGGTTGCTTTGCGTTTCTAGTTTTAGGTTTGAATCAATTAATCAATGTTAAGCTCATCGTTTGTGTGTAAAAATTCGACTTTCGTCAAGTTTGCATATGTATATGTATACCAGTGCATTGCTTATTTGCTTTTAACTTTTACTTTTTGTGTGTGTATATATATATATTTCATGTTATGCAATGAAAAGTGATTAATTTCGTTCCATAAATAAACCTCTCGTGCTATCACTTTTAGAATCGATCAAACTCTAAACTTTTGAATCGAAGTATCAACTTTTGAGTGAGTCACACTTAGGGCTGCTCATCGGTCGGTGTCGATTTTTTCGATTCAGTTTTTTCGGTTTTTGGTCGGTTTTCGATTTTTCGGTTTATGTAGATTATTAGTTTTTTTTATTAAAGTTAGATTATTAATTTAATCATCATATATATTAGTTATAATAAGGTAGATTATTAGTTTATTATAACTAATAAAGTAACAATCATATATAAAAATAATTATAAACTAAAACTATATTTTATTTCATATATATATATATATAAAAGGTCGGTTTTTCGGTCGGTGTCGGTTCACTAATTAATGAACCGCCACCGACCCCGAGAAACCATTTGCACCGCCGCCTCAAACCAACTGCATCGTTTACACCGCACCGTTTGCATCATTTCAAGTCGGTGTGGTCGGTTCAATCAGTTCGGTCGGTTTTTGGCCAGCCCTAGTCACAGTTGGGCTAGAAGGCCATGGGATGCCACACAGTGGCGTTGCCAGGGGAATTTTTTGAGTGGGTCAAAAACTTATTTCTAATACAGGTTTGGTTGTTACACAACATATTTTTGTTGCTATTTTCTAATTTTATGTTATAAATTTATAATATAGGTTTGGTCTTAATTAGACAAACCAAATAATTAGATTTAAGTTAGTGTTAAATTCAATGTCCCAATATAGGTTTCGTTGTAATTTAAGGTCAATCGGTAACCGTATAGTAAATTGAGATCAATATATATGGGTTAAATAAATCAACATATTAGAAAATTCTTATTGTATTTGGTTAATTGTTGATTTTTCTTTTAATTATATTCGTAAAAAGTTGATCCCTTCTCATAAAGAAAGTATAATTTAAGGGGTTTCATGTTTGACTTAATCGAGCCAATCTTATTTTTTTTTTGAAAAGAAAAAATAGAGCCAATATCTATTTATTCATGAAAACATTCAAGAAGTTTAATCATTTAATTCAAAATGTTGTTAATATAAATGTGTACGTTGGGTCATATGTAACACATATGAAAGGTAAAACTAGTGTATATAATTAAATATAGAAATTTTATATATAATTTTAAACAATAATTAAAGTCCTTACAAAAGGTTAAGATGAAAATACTAAGATAAAATCTAGATATAGTTTAGAAATATGAGTTAAAATTGAAAATACTCAAATCTTTTAATAGGGTCAATATCCCAAAACTTTCAATTTATAGGGCCAATATCTTAAAATTTTCTTTCAAGTGAGTCAATTTGTAAATTTACATTTATTTGTCTGTATATTTTAAAAGAAATACAAATTTGAATGGGGTCACACCATTTGTTTACATGGCTACGCCCCTGATGCCACACCATTTGTTTACTACTAGTAATTTAGTTCCACACGTGGGGTTGAAGTTTTGATTGAAACATATTCTAAGTTACATATTATGCAATATAATGTCAATTTTAATTTTGAAAAGATTAAATTTCTCTAAATTTTAACAAATTATTGTGAATAAATTAATCAAATTTTTGTTTCATATTTTTTTGAATTAATTTCTAATTAAATCGAAACAAGATTTAAATACTCGTAAAAGAAATCCTTAAATCCAATATGCCTGAGATTTTATTAGATAATATAGATATTTCAAGGAGTCTCGGTGCTAAAAATCTTGCAAAACTTTGCCGAGACCCTAGAACGTGTTTTTAGCCAAAAACAAATCCTTAAATGCAATGTGGCTAAACAAACCCTAATTAATTTCTAATTAAATCGAAACAAGATTCAGATGCTCGTAAAAACAAATCCTTAAATGCAATGTGGCTAAGATTTTTTTAGATGAATATAGATATTTCAAGGAGTCTCCGCACAAAAAAATCATTCAAAACTGAGTCGGGGCCTCGAAACGCGTTTTTCGCCAAAAAACCGTGATGGTAGTACACGATTTTGGCTAAAATTTTGTAAAAATAACCCGAAAAAATTTTCCTCAATTTTTGGATAAAATACTCATAAATTATATATAATTTAACGCCAAGAAGATTGGAGGACTTTTCACGCTTTTAATATCGTTTTTCATAATTTTTTCTAAATTAATTTCTAATTAAATCGAATCAAGATTCAGATGTTCGTAAAAACAAATTCTTAAATGCAATGTGGCTAGGCTGTTTTTAGAGGAATATAGACATTTCAAGGAGTCTCGGCGCCAAAAAGCATACAAAACTGAGTCAGGGTCCCGAAACGCGTTTTTAGCCAAAAAACCGTGATTGTTAGTACACGATTTTGGTTGAAATTTTGTAAAAAAATGACCTGAAAATTTTTTCCTCAATTTTTGGATAAAATACTCATAAATTATATATAATTTAACACCGAAAAGATTGGAGGACTTTTCACGCTTTTAATATCATTTTTTATATTTTTTCTGAATTAATTTCTAATTAAATCGAAACAAGATTCAGATGCTCGTAAAAACAAATCCTTAAATGCAATGTGGCTAAAATTTTTTTTAGATGAATATAGATATTTCAAGGAGTCTCGGCGCAAAAAAATCATTCAAAACTGAGTTAGGGCCTCGAAACGCGTTTTTCGCCAAAAAACCGTGATGGTTAGTACACGATTTTGGCTAAAATTTTGTAAAAAATAACCCGAAAAATTTTTCCTCAATTTTTGGATAAAATACTCATGAATTATATATAATTTAACGCCAAAAAGATTGGAGGACTTTTCACGCTTTTAATATCGTTTTTCATAATTTTTTCGGAATTAATTTCTAAATAATTTGAATCAAGATTCAGATGTTCGTAAAAAAAAATTCTTAAATGCAATGTGGCTTTAGATGAATATAGACATTTCAAGGAGTCTCGGTGCCAAAAACCATACAAAACTGATTCAGGGTCCCGAAATGCGTTTTTAGCCAAAAAATCGTAACAGTATACGATTTTGGTTGAAAATTTGTAAAAAAATGACCCGAAACATTTTTACTCAATTTTTGGATAAAATACTTATAAAATATATATAATTTAATGCCAAAATGATTAGAGGACTTTTCACTCTTTTAATATCGTTTTTCATATTTTTCTGAATTAATTTCTAATTAAATCGAATCAAGATTCAGATGTTCGTAAAAACAAATTCTTAAATGCAATGTGGCTAAGATTTTTTTAGATGAAACATGATATTTCAAGGAGTCTCGACGCCCAAAATCATACAAAGCTGAGCCAAGGCCCCGAACCGCGGTTTTCCCCAAAAAACCATGATGGTTAACATGATTTTGGCTAAAATTTTGCAAAAAATGAACCGAAAAATTTGTCCTCAATTTTTAGATAAAA